>JALPQI010008268.1:0-44017 GCA_025490895.1 Thaumatotibia leucotreta
GTTTATCGTGAACCTCACAACGAGGTCAATCAGTAGATAAGGGGACTGTGCTGTACGTGCGTCATCGTCACAACCACACGATTCAACTGCATCCGTGGCTGGGGCCTCTAAATTTCTACAATCACTTTCTTTAAAACGTTGCCAATTTATTATCATATTCTAGTTGTCTTTTATCGTAAACATTAGGTGATACGTCTGAATGCGTGAAATCCTAAAAATTAAGTAAAATGTGACGACAGATAAAGACTGCTATAATGATAGTTATGACAATTGTATTTATAAGATATCGGTAGGTATATGTATATACTCATAAACTAAGTAATACATGTATTATTTCTATGTAAATTGATAATTTAGGGCAAGTTTTATGAATAGTTTTTAAATTTTATTAATAATTCTTCCTGACACTGGTATTTGTTACCTACTAGGAAGACCCAATCCTGTTATCATCTTTAGATTCTCATTTATGAAATAAATCATTTTCATTTCAATTTAAAAAATGCGTCATAATTATTTATTCATTATATATACCTTCTTATAAAATTAACAAGACAAAGTATTAATACTTGTATTCATGAGTAGAATATTTACCAAGTACATTATTTGATAATAATACTATTTTCTACTTATTACGTCAATTCAGTGGCATGTGCATAGCTCGTAATTATGTCTCCACGCATAGAACAGAATATTAATTAGCTTTCAGGTTTTATACTTTCTCGTAATAAAACGGGACTTAATTGCATATAGAAAATGCTTCGAAAATGACCTCCGACATTTCGGATACGACACATTGCACTGGTAATATTGATTCAATAGTTATTCTCCGGAACTATATGTAAGTAATGTCATTATGTCCTGTTTCGTTAAAATAATATATGAAAATCGTGAAAGTTTAAATCAGTAGGTTTTGTACTATCACACTGGTTAAACTCTATACTGCTAGGTCTGGCGTTAACACAATAAACGAGCGCTCACGACCGAAAGTACCTACCTAATTGTTTACACCACCTGCCTAAATGGATTTTGTTGATCAAAACACTACTTGACGTCATTCGCACCCAAACTGATATTTGCATCTCAACATAGACGAAACTAATATAACCTTTCTAAAACAGATCGGGCTATTTCAGACACTAGTGCCTAAGTCTCAGGCGCCAGTAGGTGTGAACAGAATACGTCATTGGTTGACGCTCACTGTTCTCATGTTACGATTCGACGCATGTTTCGAGCATGATAAGGTGAAATGTCAGAAAAAGCCAGTTTAATACCGAGATTTAATAATCTGTTTTACAATTATAAACGTAACGAGTCAATTCGTAAAACATTAGTAGTGTTTTGGTGATTCGCCCACACTAAACTTAAATATAATGTGAATTATTGCTAGGACCAAGTGGCCGAGCGATGCAGGCCTCAGCCGCGAAAGCTGAGCACGTGGGTTCGATTCCCACCTCGAACTTTGATGATATTGGTCGTTTTTTCTTTAGTAAATGACATCCAATATTTATAATTACCTTATCTATGGTTATTGTATTTGAACATGTTTGCTTATATTATTATATTCTTCTAGTTAGGCTGTATTAAACTAACATAACCCATCAAAATATGCGTAGAGTACATCTTATTTACTTACAAGATTCTTCAAACGTCTCTTCTTTGACTGGGATTTCGGCTGTCGGCAGACTAATTAACAAAAGAACATCTGCACTCGCGAGATTATCCGCAGCGCGGTGTCTGGTGCGGTGCGGCGGGTGCGGCGGGTGCGGGTGCAGCGAATGTCAGAGGTCGCCGGGCTTCGACGACTAGACTGAGATAGTCTCGATACGATAGGCAGATATCGTCTGATATTATAACTAGGTGTCAAAAGGTGGAAAACTTTAAAATTGACATATGGGAACACTATAGCCAATAAAAATACGAATATTATTGAAAAATCTTTATCCAATTTTATTCCCTATCTCGGAATCTTCAACTCACAATGTGTGGGTGTGTAGATATGTATATTTTCTGGATGTATGTGCTATGTCAAGTCCACTTGACAAGTTTTGTTAAAATTTTGCACCCATAGTTCCGACCCCTATAACTTAATCTACTTATAGGTACTTAGTTTATCAAGGCTAGTTTACGGTGAAGATAGATAGTTAGGTAGGTAAGCAAAAATGCGTATTGAAAACATTGAAGGTTTCGCTTAGTTTCAGGGGCGTTGACTGTTTTTTTTTTCCTTCATGATATATTGGAATATTTTGTTTATGAATTTATGTTGCATGAATTACAAACGTTTTGAATGTTTGCTAGTGCCACCGTGTCTGTAGCTCATGAGAAGATCGAAGTTTAAGACAACTTAACAGTTGTCTTTGTCTTAATTTAGACTAAAAAATACGTAGAGTCGGTTACTCATAATATTTTTTCTTTTGTCTGCCACCTTGTCCAATCTTTATTCACAAAATCTATTAGACGAATGTTACATACCTATGTGTATGCACATACATAAGTAGGTATATGAACGTACCTACATACGTACATAGGTTAGGTACTTAAAATGTAGCAAAAACACAAATAAATGTCCTTATCTGTTTCTTTACGTTTTATCTTTCCAAGGTAAATAGCGCGTCATAAATTGGCCATGGCCGGTGTCCTCAATTAATCAATTTTACCTACATAAAACATTTCCAAATGATTGAAAAATACTTGTAATTGTTAGGCTGTCATTACCTAAATTGGCCGGGGCGCTCTTGATAACAATGAAATACAATACTTATGTGTCCAGTCAATCGATAGCCAAATTAAACATATCCCTCGTACTGGAATATAGATGTAAGCAAGACGCATAGACAATAAGTTACGCAAACGATATATGTAGTTGCAATTGGTACGAGAAAATCATAGCAAGGATATACTGTTCATTAATAACTCGGACCTATATTTTTTACGTCTAGTAGCCACATATTTAACCTTGCGATCAAAGCAAGACCTACATACTGACCCTTCCATCACTCACTAACACGTGTGATTAAGGTTAAACGCAGCGGTAGTTTTACAAATGATATAATTGCTTTTTTTCTATGAGTAGGCCGCCGGTGTGGTGGTCTCGGCCACGCTCCCCACGGCGTAGGGCCACCACAGCATGATACCAAGTGCCATTAAGTATTAATACCTACCTAATTAGCAATATATTTTTTTTACCATGATATGATATGATTAACACTACAAAAACTTAATTTTACGAGTAATGAAGTCTGTAACAATCTTAGTTAAAATTATTTTGGCAGCTTCATCGCAACGTAATCTAACCTAACGATTCAGGAAAAAACTGATTCCAAATAGTAATTCTGATAAATTACATGTATATCTTAATCCTGGCCCAAAAAGTCGTATAAGGGGCTTTCCACTCCAGCGTTGTCGATATTTTTCAAACGGACTAGTAGTTACCAGGTAAATCCGTCTAATAAAATTACGTGCTATCGGGGAATTTGATTTAGATATTTCAAAGTGTGACGTATCACAAACTATACAATTACAGTATATTATATCCTCATAAACATATTTTTAAATGAGACGTGACGTCTCAGGATTTATGATCCAAGTTTGAGTTTGCTCATATATCCTCAAATGATACATCTGGGGCTCATTTCTCAAAAGCTTGTACTTGTAACTTGTAATACAAGAGGAAGTCTCTTTTTGACACTATTAATTAGATAAGGACTTCGGCTTGTATTACAAGTTACAAGCTTTCGAGAAATAGGCCCCTGCTCATGAATGATGATGGCGTGTGCCCAAGTGATGTTGTTCTAAGAATGCGGTGGCAATTTATTAATTACACGGGCAATCCCCGCGAGCTTTCACGTAAACATTTGACTTTTTCCCGTCCCACATAAAAATTTCCCTTTCTAAAGTATCTTGCTACAGTTGGTAGGTACATACCTCCTTTACTTAATGCCGTGCAACCGTGCATAGGGGAGAGTGGGTAGGATTCGTACAGCGGGAGCATTCGTACAGTGGTCATATCTCCGCTATCCGACACGCGGACATGTTCATATTTTTATGTATAACGGCTACTAATATGCATAACTCACCACCGAGAAGGGATAAAAATATGCTAGCTAGTTTCTTAACAAAAAATTAAAACGTCTTTTTGACACCTCAAAGTGATTATAAGATTCATTTTTAAAAGCATTTATTTCAGAAAGCTTTGCTCAGTTATACACGTAATTAAATATACTTCATAAGCTAATCTTTGAACTACGTATGAAATGGTTTATTTTATGATTAAGATACCGGTTATTTTTATTTTTTGTTTTAACTTCTTCATTTTTGGTTGGGGTACTTTCGTACAGCCAAGAATGTATGAGAATCCTTACTGTACGAATGTACCCCCATATTTTTGTTAACTGGGAATATTGTTATTTCCAAATGAAGCCGTCGATATACGAATAAAATATTTGTGGATAAATACAGACAGTTGAGAACAAACCCAATACTGTGTTAAAAAATACTATGTACGAAGGTGCACGCATGGGGCGCTTTCGTACAATTTTATTTTTTTGGGAAAAACTATCTGACGTTCTTACCTTACTATGAATTAGGTCTAAACCGAACTATTATTAAAGCCATATTATATAGTCACCAAGCAGCATTAATTTCATTTAAAAATTTCCAGTACTTTTTTTTCTACGAGGCAAAGAGTAAAAAGTGTACGGATCCTCCCCACTTTCCCCTACTTAAAAGATAATACTTAAACTACCAAATCTTCGTCATTTTATCAATGTGAAATTACTTAGCTATTATTTACTAATCGTTTATTCACTAAATCTTATTAAGATTTTTTATTTATTTTATTTTATTTATGTCATTAGTTAGATATATAGTTACTTTTGTCGTTATTTTAACTTACGTTTTACTCGTAGATGAATTACAAAATTAGGTGATGTAGGAACCGTACGTACACCATGTATACTTTTGTTAATTCTTCAGTTGGAAGTTATTGAGAACAACATGATACTTAGGTGATAATCATTTAGACTTTGAGCTGTAGCCTGATCCATGAGGGTCAGGGGAGAGACTTCGGTATCTGACTCTTTCCTTGTACCGACTGTGTGATGCGCTCAAGGGTCAGCAACTGTACTCACGGATGTACTAACCAATTGACGTCAACGGATTTTTTACACAACACGAGATAAGATTTCCCTAGAAATCCTGTTACGCAAAAGCTACCATCTTGCAAAGATAAAGAAACATCAATATTTGTGCCAACACTCACGTGCTCTCGTTTACATGCAATCAAATTGTTTCTGTTTATTATTAGGCACGCTTAAATTCTATTTCTAAACTGTGTTTTGAGAATGTTATCTTAGTATGCAGTCGTAAATCCTTGGCGAATGTAATTGTTCACGTTCATGCCTATAGATCAAGTGTGATAAGATCATAATGCAGCGAAATGATGACGCACGTTGCAAAGGTGGGATAGCAACTGCAGGCGATTGATATTCAGTTGTCTTACCGAGCATTCGTTTCAGTCTGGAGTACAAGTATCATTTCGATTAAGCATAATAGCAGTAAATCCCGAGACCTGCTTCTCTGATCATCTGTTTTCAGCAATGACGTGAATGTTAGCTCGCATCCCTTTTAATATACAGATCAGTTTCCTCATTCGAACCATTTCAAGAGCGGTCCTAGATTGCTCACTCAAAACCCTTGCATCCGTCGTTCATATAGGTTTTTGGGGATGAAATTTGATAAGCGAAGTAAATACAGGTTGTTCAGCAGTTCGCCGGGGAGGGGCGCCCGGGGGGCGCGGCCGGGAGTGCTGACGTCACGGGCCTCGGGCGTTGCTCCGCGACGTCACACTCCGTCCTCTACGAACGCTGCCCCTTAACCTACATGGGCCAATCTCACACCGCCCTCGATTTGTTTCAGTCAATGCTCGGCGCATTGCCCAACGACATTCGAGGATAATGATCGCCATCTGGTTTAACGTTACTAAAATCCCGGATATTTCATTAAGTTTGTTATTGATAATAATGATACTAAATAAGAATACTAGGCTATTTTGTAATAGCGTAAAATATAGAAAAACGCGCGATATTTCTTCTGAACACATTTCGCGCTGGCGCTGCTTTCATAAAAACACACTCGGAGTCATTTCAGTACATAATGTCAATGTCAATCTTACACCTTCGAATAGATATAATTACATAGGCAATAGTAGATTTCATTTATTTAGGTAATTATTAAAACAATCTTACTGCCTTATTTACTTGCCTTCGATAGGTACCTGTTACCCCTCGTTTGGTTGTTTTACGCTTGGAGTCATAAACACTGATGATTGTGATGAGATCGTGAGGACTCTACTTAGTTTTAACATTAGATGGATAATATACAAGGCGTAGACAACTAGGCAAATACTTAACTTCTTGTATCGAGTCGAGCCCGCGCGACAATTTTGATGATGGGCAGATTTCACGGCGTTTTAATTTAACTGCCGACATTACCGTCATACAAATATTTGCAATGTCCCTGTACATTCAAATACCATTTTCGGCTGTTGACTATGGGGCTCGCGGAGTACTACACAACGTGCAACGTACAATAAACATATTCCAATCTAGAAGGCATTCCCCAATAATTGGGAAATGATGACGACGGCGGTCAAAACGCTGCTGTGCAATCCATTTGGGTTTCTTTGAAATATTATTGAGATTCGGATAGTCAGGCCTGCTACCGCGAAGACCGAAGTTCGTAAATTTCGGAGATTTATCTCTGTCACTCAAACGAAGGCGTCATTAGAGTGACAGAGAAAAATCCCCGAAATTTGCGAACTTCGATGTTCGCGGTAGCAGGCCTGGTAAGGACGGTAAGGAGCGTCTTGGTTTTGGATACGCTAGGTGCTATCCATGATGGATTGTCAAATGGATATGTAAAAATGATAAATTATTAGCGATTATTTAGGACCTTCTTTTAATTTCCTAGCTATTCATATTATGTTACAAAAAATTTTAGACGGACATTTGAAGAATTAAGTAGTACATATATTTAATAAAAAAAATAGTAAATGTATTTACCAACTTGCAAACTGGTTTCTTTTAGCATTTAGAAGTTATCTCATCTCATATTATAATACAATCATTGAATACTCTCCTACATTTTACTTAAATCAAAAAAATGTTATAATTTTTTTCATCACACTTGCTGTCTAAGCGCGCCATTGCTTGCGCGCGTAGCGGGAGTAATAGAAAAGTGAAATTCCCTAGGGAGTAATAGAAATGTCAGTACGTCATTTAATAATATTATGTCTTAAAATTATTTTTTTGCTTGGCAAGTGTGATGAAAAACATTGTATGCATCACGGTCGGTAAGCGGAATACTAACTCGAGTTATAAAAGCCCTCCGCCTAGCGGCGTCGGGCTTCTAACACTCTCGTTAGTAATTCCGTACTTACCTCCCTTGATGCACAATGTACTATTACTGTATCAGAATATCTACCCAGAGTTTCTTAGTAGGTACTAATCTTGTACTAATGTGGCGGCGTGCGACTGTGGAGATCCGGAACAGACCATACATCATATAGTTTTTGATTGCCCCATCATACAATGGATCTATCGAAGATTTTAAAGAACTGACAAAGGACGCGTGTGTATATCAGGGTCGCGTTTTATAAAGTTACAATTTACAATTTCGCTGTTTGCCTCTCTTTCTAGCCAATATGTGCGTGCGTTAGAGAGGCAAACAGCGAAATTGTAAATTGTAACTTTATAAAACGCGACACTGCAAAACTGTAAATTTTGATTTGATGTAATCATTATTGTAAAAACCAGTGTGTAAATGCCATACGATAAATAAATAAAATAAATATTGTACGATATGTTGTTATTTCATTGTTCTAGCCATCCGGAATGTTAGAGAAGCCGTTGCCTTACAGCAGCATGCAAGAGGTCTACTGTATATCCCGATGGGACACAGCCAGGAAATACTGTCTAAGGATCGTCATGCCTCACGGGTCGCTACTGTTCCAGGTACTATAAATGAAATTTCATAAACATGAGTTCAGGTCTACCCATGTTTATTTTATAAAGGGCTGTCATAAACCAATTGGATAGTCTAAAAATACGCGTACGTATACCAATCGCCAGTAGAATCTAAAAAAAAAAAAACAAATATGGTTGACTCTCCATAGCCTCTAGCCGCCCAGAGACCTATAAAAAGGTCTCCTGAAACAAAATAAATTTTACTCTATTTCCTACAATGTCAATCCAAATTTCATTGGCAAATATTCTGGGTGGCAGGAGGCTATCACTTCGACACACGTCTTTGACACATATCGTGAAACACGTTTGCAGATATATTTTTACGTTAAAAATAATAAATATCAATAATTTTAACTAAAAATGTATGTGAACTCAAGATTTAAGATTTTAAGTTCGTAATAAAGTCAAGATTGTGTTCAAAAGTGCGTGATTATGGAATAATGCAAGTTTTTAGGTTTGTTTACATTTTTAAAGATTCTACTGACGATTGGTAAAGCTCATTCTGTCGTTGAATTTATTTTGCATATTATTTTAATTAATTACAAGCTTTTATTTCGAGTTTAGGTACCGTAAAACCACCCAACTATAGTCCAATACTGCAACTATGGTCCACAATTTCAGTTCCTAATTAAGCATCAGTACCAATATTCTTTTTGGCTTTATCCATCCAAGTTTTTGCCTATGAATGGCACGATTAATATAACAATCACACCTAATGGAAGATATTCGATTAAGTTTTGGACCATTGTTGGGAGCGTTTGGACTATAGTTAGGAAGTTTTACGGTACTTACTTAGTAATATCTTTAATACGTATGTGACCCACTTCCAAGTTACCGATAAAGCTGAAATTTTGTATAAGTACCTACATAATTATGTAGTAATTAATGCAAGTTGGACGAAAATGCATTATACAGTGTGTTACCATGACCCGGGTTTTTACGAAACATTTTTGGGTAATAATACGCATTACTAGCAATCGTTTTCAAGTATTAACATTTATCAAATATTTAAATGAAATGGCAAAAAAAAATCCGTCGGCGATAAGAGGTTGTAGCAAAAATCATTAAAATAAAACTTATTTTGGCAGTATTATTATTTAGTCTGATAGTCATCGATGAAATGATTACTATTGGTCACGAGCACCAACCTAGTAAATAAAATAAATTATTGAAAAATTTTTTTTTTGAAAAACAGCTACCTATTGTATATTTCAAACGAGCGTGATTACACCATAGTTTGATTTTCCCGTATACACGGCGTATGGTTGTGGGGTTTTGGGTATCGGAAGATATAAAAAGAATCCTGGAGATGTAGATTACTATCGCCTTATGTGCATTCTATAATATACACATATCCGCCAGGTATCATGTAAAAGAAGTCAATACTTGTATTTGAAAAACATTTTGCTGGGTGTTCCTTCGAGCGCTTAAGACGCCTCAGTAAACTAGCTACATTTTTGTAGAAGTAGCAGAATATTTTGTAACATTAGATTATTTCCAGGAATTCATTTCTAGCAGGCTGGAAATTATTTTAATATCTTAATTTTGTCCAAAATATGAGCCTCACTTTTCAGATCTAAGTAACTGTCAAATTATCGATAGTTTTCAGTTCTGTAGTACTAAGGTGGAAAATGGTTCGTTAGATGGAAAGCTCATTCCATATTTAAGATTAAATTAAGATATTTAAACAATTTCCAGCTTACTAGGAACTAGGAATTAATTCCTAGTAAGCTTATTTTGGATATAATTTTCTTGTCCTATTAGTGCTATTGTTAGTTGTACTTGTAGAGCCCCCGTATTTTTATCATGACAGCCATTAAATACGTGGAACTATTCAGCCATTATAAGAAAACTTCAGCCAGACTATTGAGGCGTATGAAATATATGGTCCTTTTAAAATATATAGGTGTACATAGGATAAAATGATGCTAATCAACTAGCCAGTCTCCGTAAGGCGTTGGTACGATTGAAGTACTCTAATCAAACCACTTTAGACTGTTAAAGAGAGACCTCGAACAAAGGCGCGTGCTAAAAATAGTCGCGATTAATTGTATACTTTAAAGGTTTAACTGTTTGCAGGCGAACGATGCGTATACGAGGGACCAGTGGTACCACTCCATTGTATGGCGAGTAAGTATTTTACGATTATTCTTAACCCTGAGGTACCAGATTGATATTAAATTTGCATTTCTGAATATTGATTAAGAAGTTGGTAAATTTGACTTCCTAATATTAAATGGTAATTTTGTATTTTTGTAGTTTGTATAAAATCGAATAGGAAAGGAAATCTACTTATTTATCGAATATCGGCTATATAATATAAAGAAGTACCTAAAGATTGATGCTAAATCTTATTTACTTCACAGAGAAACATGATAAGGTATCGCAACATTCTCACGAGGAGTGATCGGAAGGAGGTTGTTATGAAGGAATTGAAGGTTGGTATTGTTAGTTTTAGTTTTGACTATCTTCAAAGTAAATATTGAATGTTATGCTACTTCACATGTAAAAAAAATATTTGACTAAGGTTTTGCAAAACTGCCTCATTGTAGAGTAATTCAACGCTAAATTATAAAATTGTTACGCATACTTTATGTCAGTATCAGTTATCTAGACAGATAGACAGCTTTTGTGCAACCATTTTTTAACGATAAACGGGTCTTAATCGCGTCAACTTACTTTTAATATTGTCCTGAATTTTCGGGCATGGCGGTACACCCGTGGTCGCAAACATAACCATAAGACAGGTCGCAGTCTGGGACCACGGGTGTATCGTCTTGCATGAAACGTTAGGATATCAGTATACGTAAGTTTACGTGATTAAAAACCTTTTGTCGTTAAAATATCGTGAAAGGTTTAACCTTTCGTGCAAGTCTGAAACCGTATCGTCTATATATATTAAGCTTAAATGTCTGTGTAAGTAATGGTTGTCTATAAATAGTTGTTGTTTGGCAGAACATGGTGGATTTCGCGATGACGACCCCCCTTCAGGACGAGAGCGTGACGCGCGCCCCGCTGCAGACACTGACCGACCTGCTCTCCGAGGTGAGCGACCGTCTGCAGCCCCTCATATCTCCGGGCTCCAACATCACCCAATAAAACTTTCCGTTATTCCATACGGAGCAAATACATTATACAGTCCATAACTTGCGTTTGCGTAGGCGTCAGATATGAAGTTATCGTGATGTTTCGATCTTCCGAGTGACGTAAATGCAACTGCGGGCCTATTATGCGCACTTGTCGGCTTGGCATTCTATTGTTGTACTTTACCTGACCTTACGTACCGGTTAGTTGTGACTTAAAATAAACAATTTGATTAAATTTGAATATAAGGAGTAACGTACGATAACGACCTCCCGTTGCCAACTTTGGAATATCGGCGTATCTTATTGAATATCGGGTTGATAGACGGCGTGGCAACATTGGCGTCATTGGCGACATCTGCTATTTGATTGATAATATGGACTTGGCTCGGCGATGGTAGTAAATTCAATTCAAATTTCAACAAGTTATATCATTTAGATAGATACCTACAGGTACCGACTACCTACTTGGGTGCTGCGAGTATGAGGCACGGCCGCACGCCCGCACTTGTATCTAATACCCGTATCATTTGATTATCTAAGTATTAGATACTTATGCCTACCTAAGTAATACCAACACATACATAGACGCCAGGATACTCCAGTAGATACGTTATGTGAATTACGTTTTATGTACATATAATTTACTCTTAAAATAACCTAAATTGTTGTGAAACTCGAAACGTACTGGAAAACCCATTTGGGTACTTGTAGTTCGTATACACAAACTTAGCGTATTTACATTTCCTGTATAAATTTACGTCAAGTTATAAACCAAATAAGACTAGGTGTTTACGAGTAATATCAGTTAATTCGTATATACCATAGTATTAGTAGGTACCTAACCATTTTTTTTAATATCGCCATAATAGTTTGTTTTTGGCATTACTTAGTACGTCAGTCACACCGCAGTCATTGCGCTCGTCCCAAGAGGGAAGTAGTACGTAAGTAGTTTCAAGAAAAAGTGCGCATCATATTTTAAAACCATATCATATCGTCGACTGAAATTGAAGTGCTGTTCCAGAAAAAGGATTGCCCCGAGTGGGAGCAATGGGCGGAGAAAGCGAGCATGGTGGCAGCGCCGCTGCTGGCCGAGCGCTGCGCGAGCAGCGAGCTATGCGCGTTGCTGGCGCGGCTGTGCCGGCGCAGGCCCCGCGCGGCCCCGCTGCCTGCGCTCGCGCCGCCCGTGCGCCGCGTGCTCACGCGCAACGTCGACTTCGCGAGAGCGCCCAACGCCCGACGACTCGTCAAAGATTATATTAGGTAATCCTACCGACCGGCCTAGCGTTACAAAACATGTTTATGACCCGTGACGTGAGTGCTATTGTTAACGAAAACGTACGTTGCTATCAACAATGTTGCTGCAGCTGTGTGTAAAAAACTGAACGAACTAAACTCGTAGGTATTTACGAAATATGATTAGAACGTATGATTAGGTACATTTTGAGTAAAGTTTTTGGTGTATGGGCTTTTAATTAATCTGCACGGTTCCAGCTTGTTCATCTTACCCTGATAAGATTCTAAAATGTAATTGATAATTATACCTAGAACGTCTACCTTCCTAAAGCACTTCACCATCCAATTCACCATTCACGTAAACATCTTTCTGTCCTAGCGTGCAGTTGACGCTTTCTATCGTAAACTGCTAATATTTTAACCAAAAATGAAGCCGTCCCAAGATATTTGATTAAAATACTCGACCGGTATCTTTGGTACCTAACGACAAACATAACAGACTAGCAAAGTGTATTTGGAAGTAAGAAAGATGTTTATTAAAACTAAGGATGAATAGGTACGCTATTTTTATCTAGAACCAGGTTCTTTATATCTCCCTTTATTTCAACCACATTATTTATTTAAATTAGCAATCTAATTTAATGCTAATGAGGGTATTTCCTAAATCAGACTTTAGAATACCGACAGACTAGTCCAATAGAATGTATAACAACACTAATCGTACGATGCCTCATTCCTAATTTGTACAAACAAGAGAGTGACATTGCGTGTAATCTCGTGCTGACGAATGAAATAACCTTGATGGAATGCCCCTAATGGGTTCACCCATTTGCCGGCCACACGTGAAATGGGCTGATGACTGAACTGGGTGCAGTATTAGCCTCATAGCCTCATTTGTGAACAATAAAGGTTAAATTATTAATAGGCGTCCAATAAACGGCGTGGCATTGCAGCAGGTTCGTTAGGTTCAGGTGCCGTGACGTCAATTATTGTTTTGCATACATACATCATTTTACAGCGATTTATGACGTTATATACGTATAGGATCGAGCATTACAATTCCGGTATTAACCATATATGGAAATGTTCGTTGTTAATTACAATAATTTCCCATATCATATACCTACAGGGTGTTATACTATACCATCCACTGAAAACCTTGAACTGGGGATTTGGTAGGCTATACTGAACAACTATACTAAGGAACGAACCCAGAAATCTCCAAAAAAAATTTGGCTATTTTATACAAAAAGTCGTACAATGTATGAAAGGACATTTTTTTTATTACTTTTCGTGATTGGCCCCCATAGTAAAAGTTGTTCAGTATAGCCTACTACGAGTAAATCACCCCGTTCAAGGTTTTCAGTGGGTGGTGCAACACGCTGTATGATGTACAATGCAAAGTCCTAGGATGAAGGCCCAATGCAATTTGGTGGTATGTCAGTGCTTGGCCATAGTCTGTCTATAGATATGCCTAGATTGCCTAGTGATAGAAACTGCGGGTGTAAAATCTTAACAACATTAGGTGTTACTTCTTAGGAACGACGTATCATTCGTTGTGAACGGAATTTCTCTGCGATGTCATGGTATGGTTAAATAAATATAGATACCAATAAGCATTATTATTCCCTAACGATGCTTACATTTCCTCTACTTTGCATTATGTTCTCACCCCCTTATTCATAAATATCCGCTAACTTAACAAGCCGCTAATAATTGTTTGGCTCTTTTGCTCTTATGGACACATTGTTAAGACCGAAAGGGACAAACAAATATTAGCGGCTTGTTAAGTTAGCAGACGTTTATGAATAAGGGGGTCAGTATGTGCAATGTGTGATAACTAGGGTGTTTCATTTTTCAAAATTGTGAAATTTTCTCTGACTTTGCTCACGCCCTAAGTTTCTCTGATATAAAAATGATATATTTAAAATTTTATTGAGATTGGACAACGTTTAGAGGTTGCACACTTTTGAAAGTGGAGCCAAAGCCCCATATATTACGAAAAAAATTACTTTGTTATAAATTAATAAAAAATAATGAACCAACACTAAAATTACTTGGAAAAGTAGATTCTATCGTCAAATATAAAAAAAGGATTTTATTCTTTAAGCACGTGTGTGAATTTACTTTAACCTTAATATGGTATTATTTATAAAGTAACCTAGATCCCGCTTTTTTACTTAATTTTAGGCCATAATTGGATGTTTACATATAGTACACTAATCTATTATAGTTATGAATCTAGTAAAACTCTGGGAATTAGGTTTCATAAAAGTGCCCTATAAATATTTTTTAGATTTTATACCTACTTCCAAAGAATAAGTTCTCATTACAAGCTTTTATTTATTTATTATTTAGCCCGTTGTCTGTCGTTCTGTAATCAAATCTTGCAACTTAAATTTGATCCACTTCCCGCTATCCGATTGAGCTGAAATTTATAATGCATGTGCCAAATTTATAATTGCATTTATAAATGGGGACTATGATAAAGAGGGGGGACGAGATTGAATAATTATATATGGTGAAAAGTTTTAGTGTTAAAATTAAATAAATTTGTACAATATGGAATTATTTTGTCCTAGACGAAGACGCTTATTTGTCGTTAAAGGTTACAATCAAGTTACAAAGTGTTGTATTTCTTTTTAGAGTGAATTTATTTTTAACTTTTTAGTTCATTTTATAAACAAATAATAAAAGCTTGTTTTTAAAAAGGTTTTTTTTCCTTTAATTTTATTTTTAATATATGACATTAAATTCGACTTGTCCATTCTTTTTTAGTGTTGGTTCATTATATTTCATTAATTTATAACAAAGTAATTTTTTTCGTAATGTATGGGGCTTTGGCTTTACTTTCAAAAGTGTGCAACCTTTAAACGTTGTCCAATCTCAATAAAATTTTATATATATCATTTTTATATCAGAGAAACTTAGGGCGTGAGCAAAGTTAGGGAAAATATCACAATTTTTTTTGCCCATACAAAAGTGAAACACCCTAGTGATAACGAGTTATATTGTCAATTGTTTTCTTACTGAATCTTATTTTATGTAGCGCGGTGAGCTCGCACAACTCCGGCGCGGCGCTGGTGCGACGATTCGTGGAGGTGACGCACGGCGGCCGCGCGGCCTGCCCGCACCCGCGCGCGGCACCGAACCTGGCCGCCGTGGCGTTGGCCGCACTCGACGATCACTTCCGCGACCAGACTGGGCCGCATCACTGCGATGACTCGGAGGACGACGTGTTATGCTTCGCGGAGATATTGGAGCACATGTAATATTCCTCTTATATGATGGGTTACATCGTGTTTTGGCTCCCAATTGAGCCGCTGCTCACCTCATGGCCATGCTCGCTTACCTACGTACAGATGTGCCCCAAAGGGAGTGGAATTCCCTGCCGGCGTCTATATTTCCAAGATCATGTAACCCGTCAACCTTCAAGTCAAGGGTGAATAGGCACCTTCTGGGCAAACTCACTCCATCGTAGGTCACGTCTCTGCCCTTGGCTAGTCTGTGGCCATGAGTAAGCCTATTTCAAATAAAAAATAAATAAAAAAATGGTTATCAGTGTAAATACTATTCCCATCACATCTTGATACAATTGGCGGTATTTCTGAGGCGTCTTCGTCAAAAATGAGACGATGGAATCTTGTATCTCCTTTCTGCATAGGATGATTCTTGAACGATTGTATAATTTTGCATAGGATGATACTCGATGATACAACAGCAGTGTGGGACGTACATCCACATGATGGACAGACGATCTTATGAAGATCGCCGGGAGACGCTGGATGCAGATCGCTTCTAACCGGTGTATGTGGAAATTCAAAGCCTGGCCAAACCATGGTTGAAATGATGATGATACCTACTCTTTATGTGATGTAATTCCGTCTGCCGTCAGGTCGGAATACGAAGACTGGCTGGTGGTAGTAGGCGGGGTCCTGCAGCCAGTCCCGCTGTGCGCCGCCGCGCTCCGCTGCGCGCGCGTGTCGCGGCGGCTGTCGCGCGTGCTGCGCACGCTGGCGGCGGACGCGCGCTGCGCCGCGCACGGCTGCGTGGCGCCGGCGCCGGCGCGGGCCATGCGCCCGCACCCGCCGTCGTGGCTGCGCGCCGCCTCGCCTTCTGACCCGCTGATGGCGCTGCCGCACGCGGAGCTCTGTCAGCTTTGGGGGGACATGGTTAGTTTTGTTTACCTGTTATATATATTTTCTTTTCTCACTGTTATATGTCTTGCCGCTGCATGTTAAGTTTGTGTGGTTATATGCTTTTATGCTTTGTCTGCTGTGTTTATCTATGTACCATATCTGTGGAAACCTTTAATTGGCTTGTTAGATAATTCATTTGTAAAACCTAGTCTTAGTAATTGTAGCTGTTGGTTTTCCGAATAAAAAAAAAAAGACTGAGGGAATACCGTGATCTCTTAAATACGATTAAATTTAGGTTCGACCTGTCAATTTTTGACAGTTATTCTATGGAACTGACACATCGTGATTCAGATTTGGTCCTGCTCCAAACTGAATCGCAGTAGTAGATCGTGGTAAGCCTCCATAACTTACGTTGTTGTGCGAATTTCTTGCGTACTGACCGTGAAAGTGCGTTCAAACCAAAAGAGCATTCGCTATTCTAACCCCCCACTCTACAAAATTCGATCGTTACACAAAACGTGATTGGTTGATTTCGTAGAACGGGGGATAGAACAGCGAATGCTCTTTTGGTTTGAACGCACCTTGAGCTGCCGCTGTGAGTTTATGAAAAATTATTACCTGACTTCGATTGGAACAAGAATTTATGTTTATTTCCGATTCGGTTTATCGCCCAAATTAAGGTTCGCCTCTTCTAATTTATATCATTTATTACAGGTCGCTAGCTTATTAAAATGCTGTGGGAAAAGAAAAAGTTTCCTACAGAGCATGAGCAAGCAACTGCCTGACTTCGTCCTTGTCGCTTTGACTGAACATGTGAGTACCATACACTACACTAAAAGACTGAATGATTAAATAAATACAAGGTATAGGTAGATAAATGCATATATTTATAACTACTACTGGAATACCATTCACTATCATTTTTTAACCGACTTCAAAAAAGGAGGAGGTTCTCAATTCGACTGAATTTTTTTTTTTTTGTTGTATGTATGTTACCCGATATCTCCGAGAATAGTGAACCGATTTTGAAATTTCTTTTTGTGATCGAACGTGTATTACCCCGTGATGGTCCCGTTGGCACCAAGTTGCGGTCTGATGATGGGATCTTGGAGAAATCGAGGGATCTCTTCAATTGTTATAGGTACATGTATGGCGCTTTTGGTAATTTTCATTAATTTACAAGAATTTGCATTCAGAAAGTAGTATTTGAGGAAAACAATGATGGAAACAAATCGGGAATCTTGGAGAAACCGGTTGAAGTCGGTTTTTTAAATTTTTAATTTGGTGATTATTTAAATGTAAATTAACAAAATGTTCTATTCTTAGCCCGGAGCTTTAGAGGCCCTCTGCCTCATGCTGGAGTGGGAAGTCGCAAGCGGCGAACAAACGCAGCTGGAGATCATCGCGGCACTACAAGGCACTGAGCTAGGCCAGAAGTATTATAAGGATCTATGCGAGCGGCAGAATAATCTACAGAGATTGGTTAGTTTAATATACTTGTTGAATTGTTTAATATACTTAGCTAAGCATAGCACATATGAAAACTTCAAAATCCGCTGCTTTATATCACAGATCAGTATCATTACAACTTGACTTTTGTTTTATGAAATACCTAGCCGTCAAAAACAAATTTGGAACAAACCCCCTCACGCTATCGTAAACAAACTAAATGCTAAATTCAGACCACAGAAAATAGTTAGATATATCAAAATTATTACCATCGAATTTGATGACGTGAAGTATTTATCGACATCTGTCTTCTAATGCAAAACAATTACATCGAAATGCCATAAAAATACCCGAATATTAGTTTTGAACCAATTTGAGCGGTGGAAACTAAAAAATCGTCTAGGTAACATCACACTTTCCAATGAAATGTTGACGATTACTACGGGACTGGATTTCTAAAACCTCGTAAAATATTCCAGCAAGCAGAAGGAGGGCCACGAAGACTGGCGCTGCCCGTGCGCGCGACCGACGAAGACGTGGCCGCGCTACTCGAGGCGGGCGCGCTCGGCAATCTCGAGTGCCTCTCGCTAGCGTTTACCAGCGTCACTAGCGCCTGTGCTCATCACCTCATCAAGGTAAGCAAGCAGGTACTGACATCTGTCGGTACAAACGATACTCCTCCTGAAGTGTGTGGCTGCTCCCGCGTTTCTACTGCAGCTGTGGCCGGATCGATCGTTACCAGTCAAGTTCATTGCAGCGAAACGCGCTCGGAAACCTAAAGTAGCCTTCTTGCTCACCTTTATCAGCGTCACTAGCGCCTGTGCTCATCACCTCATCAAGGTAAGCAAGCAGGTGCTGACACTGTCGGTACCGAAAGACTATACAAACGATACTCCTCCTGGGGTGTGTGGCTGCTCCTATTCGATTCTAGTGCAGCTGTGGCCGGATCGATCGTTACCAGTCGGTGTCATTGCAGCGAAACGCGCTCGGGAACCTAAAGTAGCCTTCTTGCTCATCTTTATCAGCGTCACTAGCGCTTTGCTCATCACCTCATCAAGGTAAGCAAGCAGGTGCTGACACTGTCGGTACCGAATTACTATACAAACGATACTCCTCCTGGAGTGTGTGGCTGCTCCTATTCGATTCCAGTGCAGCTGTGGCCGGATCGATCGTTACCAGTCGGTGTCATTGCAGCGAAACGCGCGCGGAAACCTAAAGTAGCCTTCTTGCTCACCTTTATCAGCGTCACTAGCGCCTGTGCTCATCACCTCATCAAGGTAAGCAAGCAGGTGCTGACACTGTCGGTACCGAATTACTATACAAATGATACTCCTCCTGAAGTGTGTGGTTGCTCCCGCGTTTCTGCTGCAGCTGTGACCGCGGGTCGATCGTTACCAATCGGTGTCATTGCAGCGAAACGCGCTCGGGAACCTAAAGTAGCCTTCTTGCTCACCTTTATCAGCGGTACTGGCCCGAGCTCTCACCACATTATTAACGTAAATATCAAGTAGGTGCTGACACTGTCCATGCCTTTGCAGCGAAACCTCTTATTCACCTTCTCCGTCGTCACCAACCCTGTGTTCACTACGTCATCAAGGTAAAAGGTAAATAGTGAGCAGGTGCTGTTACCGTCGGTGCCATTGCGGCGAAACTCGCTTGGCAACCTATTAGTACCCCTCTTGCTACTACCGGTACCATTGACATCGACCAAGATGGCGCTACGCGAAACGCGGTTGCCTACCTCGTCTGCCTCTTGCTTGATTTCTCCAGAACCTTTTCGCCCAACCTCAGGTGGCAAGCGAATCGTTAGTAATGAGTTAGTGCTTAGATTTTCCGGTCAATTGATTCAAAAAACGTATATGTGTCATTTCAAATACGTGTAGTACTTAGTTACTTTACTTACATACTGCGACTTTTTCCGCATTCCATTCCCGTTCGTTTGAAACTTCATTAAAGAGGGAAACAAATCATGAATTAAAGGTAATTTTATTACATATATGCCTGTTTTAACATACCTACATATGTATTTAGTATTATGAGAACATCTCTCATTAGCCGGGCTGACGCCGATATTTCTTTAAAATAACATTGTACTTACTTTAAACTAAATTGTTTTGCAGTTACCCTCGCTACGCTACCTGAACCTGTGGGCAACGCAGTTCGGAGATTCTGGAGTACAGCTTATCGCAGAGCATCTTCCGCGGTTGCAGGTCCTCAACTTGTGCGAGACACCAGTTTCCGATAAGGGCATCGAGGCATTATCAGGTAAATTACCAAGAGTACGTACACTGTACAGATGTAGTGCAAAATCCTTTCTCTTCGGCTTTTCACGGAAACGCCCGAATTAATCTCCCTGTCTCAATTAGCTTCAGTGCAATATATACTGAAGTTCATTGTAACAGCAATATGAATTCGGATGTTTCCGTGAAAAGCCGAAGAGAAAGGATTTTTCATCACACTTGCTGTCTAAGCGCGCCATTGCTTGCATGCGTAGCGGGAGTAATAGAAAAGTGAAATTCCCTAGGAAGTAATAGAAATGTCAGTACGTCATAGAATAATATTTTTTGTTAAAATTGATTTTTTTGTCGGCAAGTGTGATGAAAAACATTGTATGCATCACGGTCGGTAAGCGGAATACTAACTCGAGTCATTAAAAGCCCTCCGCCTACGGCGTCGGGCTTCTAACACTCTCGTTAGTAATTCCGTACTTACCTCCCTTGATGCACAATGTACTATTACACATCTGTACTTAAATTAACAGTATTAAGGTATTGTTACCTATGGTGGTAATGTGGTAAATAGCAGTAGATATAGAAGACAGGCACATAGTTCATGGGAGCTGGAACGAATTTCCAAGTTTAACATTATGACCGTTTTTAAGGTTCGGTAGTAAATAAGGAACCACGTCCTTCTGTCCGTCTGTCTGTCTGTGCGCAGCATAGCTCAGTTTTAAGTGCTAGAAATCTGCAATTTGGAACAGGTATTAATCACGCCGACAAAGTGGTATAATAAAATCCCCTACTCGTAAAGTAGGGGCGATTTTGTTGTAATGTTATAGTGTGGGGTAACGTTGAATAGATCTAATAAAAAATAGGGCCCAACAGAGATTTTTTCTAACGTCGTTGAGATTGCCAATACCCGTATGTGTAAATTTAAAATTTGACAAAAGAAGACTGTAAACATATGTCAATTGAATTGATTTTTCAGCTCCTGAAATTGTGCACATAACGGAATTGGCAATCTCAACGACTTAATACTATATTTTCGGAGGTAACCGCTCCAGAATAAAAAAATAAGTATATAGTTCGAGAAATATAAATTGAATGTTTATTTTAACTATAATGTACGTAGAAAGTTACTAATTTATATTTCACGAACTATACTGTGCTTATAGAATAATTAAAATAAAATTATTTCGATCATAATTGGCTAAACCGTTTTTGCACAGCTACGCAGCGTCAAAACCTAGATAGATGATAGATATTTATAATTTTGTTCCGGAAACAAAGAGTAGGTACCTATGTAAACATTGATTTAGGTAAATCCCCTAACCCGGAGATCGGTGGAAATACATATTGTATTATTATTTTATTATATATTTTATAAAATTAATGATCAAAACTGGCTCTCCCCTGATATTTATTACAATCTCGCTGGTCCATGGTCACCTCGTAAGGCTCATCATACTATTTTATATAAATCTTATTTAGAACCTTGCTTTGTAAGGAATAAGGCTCAATTAATTTTTTCGTAAAATCCATCAATCCACAAAGGAAACGCGAATTTATTAAGTTTATGAAATGTTTTTAATTCCATTGAAGTGGAGTGTACGTTGTAATGTACAGGCTAAAACTAAATATGTACTTAGTAATAATTCTGAGCAACAGATATAATAAACAACAGTCGAGCAAACCTGTTTTTAAAATACGAACTATAATTATGACATTGACGTGAAGTTGTTATTACAATGAAAAAATATCTCTACTTGTCGGGTTTGACCACTCAATCCTCGTATGTATCTATTCATTAGTGGAAACTGTGTGGCTTGTGTTTATGTATTGTGATTTTACTAATATGTGTTGTATTTGCCTGTTTGTTTCCCATAGGTTTAAATAAATAAATAAATAAAACATGACTATGTTTCAGCTCTGACCAGCCTGCGCCGCTTGAACCTGAACAGCACACGGCTCTCAGCATCAGCGTTCGCCACACTACGTGAACGTCTGCCTGGCCTCCAGGAGTACGACATCCGCTACACCGAGGCCTGGTGACAGCGGACCTCCCCTCGCGTCTCCACCAGCTCCAACAACATCATATAAGCATCGATCTCATAACTTATCAATATGGACATCAACTTTTAAATCTTGGCGTGTATGGGAGACGGTTGAATGAATGCAGATTCATTGTTGTGTTTAAACTTACTCTAGAGGCCCGTTTCTCGAAAGCTTGTAACTTGATATACAAGTGGAAGTCTCTTTTTAACTCTATTAATTAAAAAAGGACTTGTGTGTGTGTGTGTGTGTTGTATTACAAGTTACAAGCTTTCGAGAAATAGGCCCCAGGTCTAGCCAAGACGCCATTCTGCAATCGTATATTCATAAGCGATAATGAATGAATGACAGATTCAAACGAAAAGTCACGTGACCATTTCCATACATTATTACGGTCACGTGATTTATCGCTTATCGTATACGATAGCAGAATGGTATCTTGGGTAGGCCTGGAGATATTTCAACTAAATACGAGTTACATTACCACTCTGTTTGTTTATTTACTAAGTGGTAAATTAGCAGCTGGTTATTGATACGTTGGTTAGAACAGTTTTCCATGGATGATAATTATGGTCGAAAGATAAATGTGAATGCTGTCGCCTAAATTAAATAAGTTTGGGTGTTATTAGCACCTAGTTTTCTAATTCGACAGTATAGGTAACTAAAAGATTCCATCATATATCACTAAAATGTCTTAAGCGCTGAGCAAGATGTAGGTACCTATGAGAAAGCGCATCATAATTATTTTATGTTCGCGTGAATTTTTTTAAACTGTCCCCAGTGTCTATCTATCGTTGCCCTCTTATAATCATAATTGGCACAAAATATCGAATTTAGTAAATATTCTAATTCAGTAATTTATTATTCAGTTTCCTAGTAAATTCATTGGTCTTAAGGACTAAATTGTAAATAAAATTAATTTAAAAATACGTTGTCAGTGAGACTGTCTACACCAATTAGGTTTAGTTAATATGAAATGTTAAGATGTTAATGTCTACATAACTCTATAAATATAATTAAGTATGTACTGTTCTATCTTTCCTATGCCAATTTAAATAAGGTTAAATTAATATTGTGTCAGGTACCCACCTTAAATTATCGGTTGTAAACAATACATGTACTTTATGGCTACAATGTAAATATAATACTAGTTCCAAGGATTCATCCCTCCAAACTACGTGGCATGATCACGCCCTTCCGAATTCATTGGGATATAATACACGACTACTTATGTTGTTAGGACACCAAGTTCTCAGTCTTTCTCTAAAAATATGCGTTGAATTGCGTCGTATTAACTTTACCATAGAACACGTATTTACTGTTGGCATTTTACATAGCAAGTACTTAATATAATAGAATACAATATGATTTCTGTTGTAGCCATGTATGTTTATCATAGCGGTCATAGGACCGCCCCAATAAGTAAGTAGGTACCTGCAAAAATGCGTACCCAATCTATAGTCGTATAGTGGTCCCAACTATTCATTATAATACTTAATAGTTACCTGCCTGTATTTAATAATAACTGAAGAATGTAATATCATGTGACTTAAATAAGTATAAGAGCGATAGGTACTGGTGTTCAAAAGTTAGGTATAGTAGGTACGATTGTATTCTTGGCACGAGTTCTGAAGAATAGCAGGGCAACCCCGCTTTACTTGTCGCATACCAACCTCGCGACTGATGGCATAAATACAATCTCTGTTACCTTGTCAGCATCAGCACCAGATAAGAGTGAAATATACAGGGTGGAAAGGGACGACGTTCCATCGCGCTACTGACCGAGTCTACCAACCATTACAATGAACTTTCAGTATGGGACCAACATCGAAATATTTAAAAAAAAATCAACCCCTCATACAAAGTGAGTGATTAGCTAGAGTTCTATAGTATGGAAAAGTAAATTTTCCATGTACGCTTTCGATGTTGGTCCCATACTGAAAGTTCATCGTAATGGTTGGTAGACTCGGTCGGTAGCGGGATGGAACGTCGTCCCTTTCCACCCTGTATAAGGTTATGCCCTCAGATACCAGATAATCTTGCGGCAAATGCCTACAGTCCCTCAGCGTGCCCCGAGTTAAGTTACCTACTTAGGTTTGACTGGCAGCCGTAAATCTCCATAAAGCGGTTGAGTTCTCTGTTCGTCGGGAGTTCTGGAGCCAAAACATGTAGATATAATATAGTAGGTAATATTTTATATTCACCACACTAGCTCTTCATTGTTATTTAAAATAGTGTGCAAAACTGGTTCATATTTAGGTATTATCTAGAGTGCAAAGCATATCATACCTTCACGTTCTATTACATTTTTTTTTCGTTTTGTGGTAGGATTAACTTATATTGATTTAAAGTTTCACGATTATCACTCATATTTTAAAGAAAAACGGGTCTTAATCGCGTAAACTTACGTTTAATTATATCCTGACGTTTCGGGCATAACTTTACTTAAGACCCGTTTGTCTTTAAAATATGTAGGATTAACTTGCCAGAATTTTAAATGATGAAGTATATTTCATAATGTTCATTTTGATTAGATTTTCAATGTATTAAGTACAGTTATTATTTTCTGGGTGCTAATGAGGTGAATAATTTTGTTTCGCTCAATAGTCACATATTTTGTTTGCTCGGGTTTCAATATTATTTGGTAGGTACCTACTAGGGTTAAAACAACTTCCCAGCATTCCCCTGTAAAATAAATAAATAGTTCCTTATCGCTATAAGAAATAATGGGGATTACCGATGTACTACTCAAATTAACTTTTAATCAGGAATAATGGTGAGAACAGGGGCGCTACCATGATTCCGTAAAGCGATTCAGTTTAGGTCCTGTTTATGTCAGTTTTTGACAGTTATTCGATGAAACTGGCAGATCGTAGTAGCCCCCCAGTTTTAGTTCAATAAGGCATTTTAAAATGGTGACTGGCCATACATATACCTACTCGTACATAGTCCGTTGCGATTATTCACGAGTTTTTCGTTCGTGGAGATGGCTGACGCTAACCGTAGGCACGTATTAACTATAAGTCATAATTTTGTAAGCAGGCAAAAGGCCAACTATTAACATTTCCTTTCCACTCTGGCCTCCAGAATAACGCACTCAGTAGCAGATAACTCACTACCCCAACATTTTCAGGTAATTAAATCTGGACTAAGCGTCAGCGCGACAATGTTCAAACAAGTTGACAAAAGTGCAACATAGAACCTTGTAATATTGGGGCAGTGAACTGTATTATACGTTTAATACAGTACCTAGGCCAGCTTGACTGCTAAACTCGATAGATGTAGACATAAGATTATATAAAAAAAATAGAATTCCAATTCAAATTTCGAATTGAATTAATTTCCATTTACGCAAGAGTCACTGGAATATTTTTGGAAAAATTATTTGTCACACTAGATGACATCCGCTACGTCTTAAGCCCAATTCTGATTTTATTGGCTAGAAAATAAATTTGTGTCACTTGTGAGTAAATTTTGCAGAACGCTAAAGAGGTACAAAATACAAACGATGACACAAGTTGACCATGCGTGACCTTTTATGACATAAATGACGCTTATGGTCAGTTAACTGTATCGGAGAAGATACCTTTGTAATGCACTGCAAATTTTACTCTAAAGTTTAACATAAATAATGAATTAGATGAGAATATACACAATTTATCACATATTTAAAAACGTATTTGAAAGCGTTGATCACCATTATACTCAATCCTTAAATGTTTGTCGAAAGAATTGAGAATTATTTCCTCCAGTTAATACATAATACTCCAGAAATCATCGTTTTCATGAAATATTCCACTGTCATCAAACGCACAATTATTTTTACGTTAAAATTGCCATATTGTCTGCCTTAGGGCATACACGATGAAGCGGTCATGTTTCATGTTATAGGTATGTAGGGTTGCTGTTAGTTAGGTTAAGTACTTAGATAGACAGTTATATACACTCGTGGTCAAAAAATACGGGTCAGGGGGTTACCATGACGTACTAATGCGATTCTGTTTAGGCCCAGGGAAAGGGACAGTGATATACGACTCGTATAGCCTTGTCCTTTTCTCTCGACCTAAACTGAGCCGATAAATTATTATTATTTAAAAAAAAATGTACGTCACGGTAACCCCCCAGGTGGCTTAATGATGGATCCGACTAACGTACCCTGTCATAACGTGACGGCAACGACGACAAACGATAAACACTCGACCATCACAAGCCTACTGGTTAATATAAAATTGTGTTGGAGTTTCCCTGATTTTATCGCCAATCCAAAAAAACATGTGCCTAATTTTATGGTTAAGTAACTTAATAGATTTGTAGGTATAGAAATACCAAGTTATGAAAATATCCCTTTTACCACTAAAACGTGTCTGTATGAAGTAATCTATCGACATTTTTTATTTTTGTTAGATTGGATGATAATTGCATTGAGAAAACGTGTTATAAAAAAGGAACCTATAAATATTTTAAATAATAGGTTGATATCTGCGTGTATATCTTTCATGATAAATATCACCAGATCCTTATTTTTTGCCCGCGAGTGTATAAAGGTATTTATTATAATAAAAGTTACGCTTAAAACAATTACTATAGGATTATTTTAAGACATGTTGGCTGTGAGTATTAAACCAACACACATTTTTGAATGTTGGGGTGCTCTTGTGAGGTGTTTCTTATTGAAGCGCTATCTCTTGTACATAACTATTATTTTAACTAATAATTTATAGAATTGGTATCGTAGAATTAGCCAGTTTTGTTAACCCTTAATTGCATAGTGATGGAATGGAAATATCCATCATGTATTCTTGACTCTATTGACATCATGTCAGAATTCAAATTTGAATAAATCTTTGTCAAGGTCATGCAATTAAGGGTTAAACCCTTAACTCTAGTTTGAATATCGGGCATCAAAATTTAATCTTGAAATGCATTTAGTTTTTTAGGGCGCGTTTACACGAGGTCAATTGTCAAATTTGTCAAGCAGAAACATGCTTTTAGTTGGCAGTAGAATACGGCATATTCAAACTTTTCAAGCCTTTCTTTATTATGAATCTTTTGTACAAACAGCAACACTCCTAACGGACCATTAAAGACAGAGCAGAGAGAAAATGAAAGAGATAAATATAGTTATATTATGTCAACTTCAAATTAAATAATACACGGGAATGTTGATCGTTCGCACTGTTCGCAACTTGGTCGAATAATACAAATCGGGTTCCGAAATCTTACGAGACTAGTATCACGACTTCGGCCGAACTCTGCTAACCAATGGGGCGAGCATTGCTACGGTTAACCAATGATCGCTCGCGGTTTCTTCAGAAGGTGACATTACCATGGTTACGTAATAACAAAAACGTTTAACCAATGATTGATTACGAATTTTCCGGAAGCTGACGTTACTATAGTTACGTTATAATATATAACATCCGCTTTAGTCCTGGAGACGTCAATCTAACTTCAGAGCCGGTAATTTGACTGCTAAGCTGCTATGTAGAAATTTTCGTTCATTTTACTTTCAACGGCTGTCACTGTCAGATATTTTTTCAAAGTTAGAATTTCAGCCAGAAACTATCAAGTCTCTATTAAACATTTGTATGGCTACTGACAGATTAAAGGATTATAGGTAGACTGTCAAACGTCTATCTACCATATTTCCACAAAGGTTACATAAGTATTCATCTAACGTCAACAAAGAGATGTGATGAATTATAATAAAGACAGCAATAGCATTTGTCTCTGTCAATGAAAAAATATCCTCGTAAGGCCCACCATACTATTTTCTTTAAATCTTATTTTGAACCTTGCCTTGTAAGGAATAGTGGTGAACTTCGTTTGTTTGAGAAAACGACCAAAAAAGGAAATGCGACTTTATTAACTTTATAAAAGGTTTAAATTTCATTGAATTGGAGTGTACATTGTAATGTACATTGGGCCTTACAAGGATATGCATAATGGGTATATGTATCACGAGTGTATTACTCTCCCTTCTTCAACCGGTCTGTTATGAATGTCTCCTGTGTAACCACATTTTGGTCCAACCAACTTGGCAGTAAGAAAAGGCGGCAAATTCAAATTTTGTATATTTGGCTTACGTAAAGTATTCAACTAACGTCAACTAAGAGATGTGATGAATTACAATAAAGACAGCAATAGCATTTGTCTCTGTCAATGAAAAAAATAATTTAAAATTGCCCGATAACATGGCTATTTGTAAAAATATCTTGATTTGGAAAAATACCTCGCCTAAAAATACCTTGCCTCGTCAGATAAATCATGAAATCCGATTTGAAGGAACTGTGATTAAATTACTAAACGGTTTTAGACAAATCTATGAAGAACTGTCGTTATCCAGTTTCCACAAGGAACAACGACATCTAGCGTCTAATCATGGCCGATAGCTAATTCTTAATTTTCGTAGACGAAGGAATTTTTGTTATGTCAACTAGTTTTCAAATACTGAAATTTTGACGCAACAAAGATTCGATGACATATCATCGGGGACCATCGGAAATGACGCGATCGTGCCTACTAACGAAAACTACCGAACCCATAATATTACACGACCAAATTGCATCCTTTGCCAAGTGGCTTAACATTCCTATGTAACTGACACGTGACTGTAAGTGTGATTCTCTTTCATGCAATATTTCCAATTTCTGAAGTGTATACCTAACTGTGTTGCTGTTTGTACATAGGTACCACTATCCTAGAAACATATCTCATAGTCGGAATTGCTTGTCATTGCTGGGGCCACTTAAGCATCCAAACAAGCAGAAATCAACACTAATTGTATATAATTAAAGCCAAAATATGTACAAAACAGTCAACAGTCTTTTCATTCTTATTATTTAAATGACTGAATTTATAATAACTTAAATGTGTACCTAGTTAATATTAGCATATTTCTTTAATTTATTTCGGTTATATTTAAGTTGTATAGTTTCTTTATAAATAATTTTTGAATTAATTATTTTGTTTTAAAAGAGCACATGTTTACAAATGAATTTTCTCTTTGTAAATAAAAGCATCTTTTAATCTATTAAAAATGTAGGGTATTATCCAACAATACATCTTAAAAGTGAATGTAAAAAATGTGTATGTTGAATTCAGTGGTGTTTTAATGTACAGTTGTGTGCAAAATAATAGCAGCAGTCAAAAAATAGCAGTCAATAAGAAAATGAAAACTTGGACGAATTATTTTGGGACTTTCTTTTGTTACTCAGGTACATAACATAATATTCATTCAAAACGAACTGCAAACTTTACTTTAGTAATATTGAAAGTAAGACAAACGTGGCCATGAAAACCAGCTTTTTTACCCCCTAGCAGGAATGGTGTTCAAAACTGAAATACCTAATGGAAAATACACAATTGTGTGCAATTATTGTAGTTTCGTATCTTGTCTATTGTTGTCGACCAAAGCTTTACATATACACCCATCTCATCCAGAAATATATATTTTTTCCTGTATGACCATCTTCCTCGCAGAGTGTACAAATTTTCGATTATTCCGATTTTTTATTGAAGTAATTGGTGTGTTTGCTTCACTGAAGCCCTGGTCATAGCAAACATTAAGAAACAAACTAAGTTATCGGTGAAACTTCAACAAAAAATCGAAATAAGCGAAAATTTGTACACTCTGCGAGGAAGATGGTCATACAGGAAAAAATATATATTTCTGGATGAGATGGGTGTATATGTAAAGCTTTGGTTGACAACAATAGACAAGATACGAAACTACAATAATTGCACACAATTGTGTATTTTCCATTAGGTATTTCAGTTTTGAACACCATTCCTGCTAGGGGGTAAAAAAGCTGGTTTTCATGGCCACGTTTGTCTTACTTTCAATATTACTTCAGTAAAGTTTGCAGTTCATTTTTAATGAATATTATGTTATGTACTTGAATAACAAAAAAAAGTCCCAAAATAATTCCTCCAAGTTTTAATTTTCTTATTGACTGCTATTTTTTGACTGCTGCTATTATTTTGCACACAACTGTATGTACCAATAATCTTAACCAAAACGTCATGAAGTATTACGTACATTGAAATTAGTGTCACGAAGAGGTATAAGACTTATTTGTCCACAGTGTGAGAAGTGTGCGATTTTATAATAAAATGTATTTTAAAACTTATGACGACGTTTATTTCATACATTTTCCTTCACGTTAACATACCTAATTTCATCTTTTTTTTACTTTCAACTGAAAAATAAAAAGAACTCTTTACAAGACAAGACTCTTTGACTGACTTCAGTCCTCTCTGTAGCTGAACTGTCGGTACGCTGCCCGCAGCTGTAATTGCTAGCGTCTGCGTAACGTGGTTACTTCGGTAGGTACTACTTGTACGCATCACATTCGAATTAATAAAGTGAGTTACTTAAAATTTATTTCCTCGGCAAACTCATGCTAGAACGCTATCTAATACGAGCTTGGCAGTTGGGAGTAGATAACGTCATCTCAAAGAATTCCTGTAAGGCTACCATGATCTCTTAAATAATATTCAGTTTAGGCTTGTCAGTTTTTGACAGTTATTCTATAGAACTGACAATACGCTATTCAGTTTAGGTCCTAAACTGAATTGCATAAGTAGATCGTGCCGCTCCCCCCAGGAAGGTGTTGTATATTACTTCAAAATTAAAAGTCTATGTTTTAACATTATTATAATTATACACGATAGGAACAAGTAACCCGACAGAATTTCCCATATTACTTACCGAGTTCGCAACAAATAATTAAATAAATTTCATGGATATGACTTCGACTAGGTAATACAAAATTTTATTTTAATTTACACTACTTATAATGGTGAATATTATTAGGTACTTCAAATTTGTTCGTAAAGTTTTGGGCTAGGTACTACGTACTTAGCGGCTGGCCGCATTACCGGCGGGCTAACCGGAAGTCCGAAATTGTATGTAAGTAATCGTATCATCAATATATTCGACCAGCCGCTAAGTACGCCAGCCTTATATGTTTGATCAGATCAGATCGGAATAACAATATTTATAAAATATACTTAACTAGCTATTGCATATGTACCTACTTATTACAAATACTTTTTCGTTACATTAAAATCACAATACAATGGTAAGTTGGGGTTGCGCCAGTCTTTCGCTTCTTTATCATGCCAGAAATACTGTCCCTTCACAGACTGATCCGCGTCTAATGCTAAATACGCCGGAGCTTTACTAGCTTGTTCCATTGTAAACGGGCCCTTCCCACTTGTCATAGACGTCTGAACGAACCCGGGGTGCAGAGCGTTTATAGAAATATTTCTATCTATTTCTTTCTGTTGAACAATGGTCAGCGCGGTGAGCGCTATTTTGGAAATTCTATAAGCGAGCAACTCGGTCTGGAAGAAATCCTCATTCTTCAAGGTCCCAGTTTTGACAGATTCTAAGAACCAGTTGATAAATGCGTCAACATCTGCTTTCGTAAGATCCTTCGACGTCAATCTGGCTATCCAATCTTTATTCTTAAGGTTGGAAATATGCCCACAGTCGCTCGATATATTGATGACTCTTGCATTCTCATTCAGGATTGGGAAGAAGTGTTCCTGGATTGTCAGAATAGCGTAATAGTTTGTGGTGATAACTCTTACTGCATCGTCGTATGTAGTCTTTTCCCAGTTTTCTGTGATGATTCCAGCGTTATTAATCAGGATATCTAGGCCTCCGTGTTTGAGTTTCAGGTCGGCTGCGCATTTTTTAACGCTTTCTGCATCTGTGACTTCTAGTTGATGAAAAGCAGGATTAAGACCTTTTTCTCTGAGCTTATTGACAGCATCTTGGCCTCGTTGTTCGCTCCGCGATGTAACGTAGACGGTCTTCACTCCTCTCTTTAGTAATTCTTCGACGATAGCGAATCCGATTCCCTGGTTGGATCCTGTTACTAAAGCCACTTTGTCAATCATTTTAAGAAATTTTTTTTTTAACTATAAATAAATAACTAGTTTCTCTTCGGTGAGCAACAGTGTCCTGAAGTGTATTAGAAGTCCTGTAGTGTTGGTATTTATACAATTGTGTTATCTGCTAAACGTTTAAGATACGATAGGAAGAACGATCCGTCAATATCAACATATCGTTACATTTATTTGCTGAATGATTCAGCTGTTTATAGATTACCACTTTACAACACTCTGATAAACCTACGTGTACGTAGGTACTTAATAGTACATTATGCATCAAGGGAGGTAAGTACGGAGTTACTAACGAGAGTGTTAGAAGCCCGACGCCGTCAGGCGGAGGGCTTTTATGACTCGAGTTAGTATTCCGCTTACCGACCGTGATGCATACAATGTTTTTCATCACACTTGCGGACAAAAAAAAATAGTTTTAAGACAAAATATTATTCTATGACGTACAGACATTTCTATTACTCCCTAGGGAATTTTACTTTTCTATTACTCCCGCTACGCATGCAAGCAATGGCGCGCTTAGACAGCAAGTGTGATGAAAAATTTAAAGTACCTATCTACTTCCTATAGAAGTGTTCATTGAATTTGATTTCATTTCATTTAGTTTGGATTTTTAAATGCATTTTTCAATAAAAAGATACTACAAGATTGTTTACCTTTTTTTAAATACCTAACCAAACAGAGTTTATGTTTATACTGCAACATTTCTTATTCGTTAAAGTAGAAAGTTTGCTCAAATTAGTTAGCAGACATGAAACGACCTTTTCCAATGAAATGAAAGCCGTTTTGTCACTCGTAGAGATATTTATGATTTCATAGTGTTTTTCCTCTGGAAAACAGCAGTTACTTATCCGAAAAATATCATTGATTTTAATGAACATCTTGAAATCTCCCACTAACTAAGTAGAATTACTTTTAGATTGCTAATTAGATAGGCCATTGAAAAAACATGTCATTTCCGTGAAGCCGGTTCTAGTTACGGGTAACTTCAACAGTGTTGGCAAATATTTTTTCCCCTCACTAGCTCGTAAAGTGCTCGTTTATCCTTTAATACGAACGTGTAAAAACGCATATTATTCACTTGTGTGGCAAAGTAATGATCTTGGTTTTGGAATAACAAAACGTAAAATGCTCATGGAAATTGTTCCATATTAATGATAATTAAATAATTTGTTTGAGAATTTAGTGTAAAATACAAACCTTTATATAATATGATGATTTTAACATATAAATCCTAAAATTCCATAAGTAACAATTGTTTTAGTGAATGATGATAAGATGACTAGATGCAATCACAAAACGCAGAAAATGTCAACGTCAACATTGTCAAAGAATATTACAGGTTATAATCTTTATTTACCATAAAGTTAGAATCCGCGCTAGCGCTTAATAGAGAAAGGAAGCGTGTGAAAGGGAAGCCACCAGTCATACGACTTTTACACGAGTGCAAAAGAGATAGAAAACAATCCCAAAAGCGTACCCACTTTCGAAGTGACATATCAGCCGTATCAGCCTTCTCGACGGAGACTGTTATTTAAAAGTGATTTTATATTTAATTCTAGTAAGAAGTCAATTTACACAAATAATTAAACCGATATGGTATCGTGTAGTGTAAAGGATTGCCCTGTTACCCACCGAAGAAATGACGGCAAACACTTGTTTCACAGGTTAATATGATTTGCCGGTTGATTGTTTTCAAGCGATATTTTGTCGATTTAGTAGCATAAATCGTGTAAGTTATCACTTTCTAGCATTAATTGTTAGTTGTCCTATCACTGTGCGGTAATAATTTATCACATCAGTTAATATTAAAGGATATTTTGTGTAAAAATATAAATGGTCACGCTACGCTAGAGCTTGACTAAATGTTGAACTACCAATATCGATATTCGTTCGATAAACATACTTACGTAATCAGTCTATTAAGGTGCGTTTAAACCAAAAGAGCATTCGCTGTTCTAGCGCCCGTTCTACGAAATCAACTAATCACGTTTTGTGTACAGATCGAATTTCGTAGAGTGGGAGGTTAGAACAGCGAATGCTCTTTTAGTTTGAACGCACCTTTACATTACAATGCCGTCATATTCTCAGATTTTAAGTACGAATGTGTATTTAACGAACTTGAAGGACCTTAGTATGTTTTGTGAGTTGTTTTTGATAATATACGATTTTTATTATTTCTGTTAAAAAGGGATACGCCAGATGCTAAGTTCACACACGTTTACAATTTGTAATGCGACACCCACAATTCACATTGTACTGTAAAACTTATAGCAAAAAACCGGCCAAGTGCGAGTCGGACTCGCGCGCGAAGGGTACCGTACCATTATCAATTTATTATTAAAAAAATACAGTTAAATCAACCTACCTCAAAAACTATAAAAGATAATTTAATGAAACCAAAAATCGTTGATAGAATTTATTAATGTGCATAACATATATTTTTTTAGAATTTTATATCGTTTAGTTTCAAAAATAGAGGGGGGGGGGGACACATTTTTCAGACTTTGAGAGCTGATATCTCGAAAACGATTTGCTTAAATAAAACTGAGATTTATAAACCTTCATATAATTTTCAAAGACCTTTCTATTAAACCCCACACGCTTATACAACTAAAAAAAAATTCTATCCCTCAGTTACATGTATGGAGACCCCAATGGTTTTTTTTACAATTTAGTATCATAATCCTGTAGCGGTTCATACAACACATATCCTTACCAAATTTCGTTACTGTAGCATTTATAGTTTCCGAGTAAATCGGCTGTGACAGACGGACAGACGGACGGACAGACGGACATGACGAATCCATAAGGGTTCCGTTTTTGCCATTTTGGCTACGGAACCCTAAAAACGAAGATAAAAAATACCATGTTGTCGATAAAACAGTCAAACATCGATAAATAATTGCTGTGTTGTAACAGGCAACCCTATTCCTGACCACACATAGACAAATTTACGCACACACTTGCGTTTCGTTTTTGGTTATGATTTTAATCGTTGTCGATTATTCTTTGTCATCTTAGTTCTGTGTTATTTACCGACTCGAACACGCATAAAAATAGTAAACTAAACAACTTTCAGGGTGTTCTGTTATAATTTTGTAAAAATAATGAATGAGAATGATTTAATAATGCATTGGCGTTGATGTGCAACTACAGGAATGTGTTAAAATCGTGCTGCGTTTACTTTTTCGTGGTAAGTTTACTGCGACAAAATCTTGCATTAAATACATGATGCATTTGGAAAATTATTATCACTAACGATGATCTATGATAATGATGATTGTAATGTGAACAAATAATTACCTTTTTTGAGTTTCCTCGCTATAGTGAGGGGAAAAGTTTTGTGTTACACACGGGTGCAAATGTATTTTACTTCTCGTATGTTAAAACACTCGCTGCTCAGGATTCTATTTTAGAACCACTCGCTTCGCTCGTGGTTCAACTATAGAATCCTTTCGCTTGCTCGTGTTTCAATTTCATACTCGCGGGTAAAATACAACTTTGCACCCTTGTATAACAAATAACTACATATTTTCGCCAAATTCATATTTTTATATGTTGTATTATATCATGTCCAAACGTATATTAGGGTAGGTACATAATTTATCAAAATTTATTTTTATAGAGTCTATATTAATTCGCATAATTTAATACGCATACTTCAAATCGGCATAACGTTGTTAAGCATACTATTGAAGTAGCATAAGCATAATTCCGCATAAACGATTACGCATAATGTATTTACGTATAACGTAAAGTATCATAACGATGGTTTGGAATAATTAGGATGAGCATAATACTAATCGGTATACTTAATGAAAGGTATAAAATATAATAGATAAAATAATAATGACCGATCATAGATTGCGTAGCGAAACCTATACAATATACCTAATATTTGCCAAGTTACTGTCTATTAGTACGTATTACTATATTATTTGTCAGCCTCCGTAGCCTAGTTGGTAGTGACCCTGCCTACGAAGCTGGAGGTTCCGGGTTCGAATCCCGGCGAGGGCAATCTTTGTGTATTTATTTATCACAAATGTTTGTTCCTTGGTCTTGGCTGTGTATGTATCTAAGTATCTATACGTATCTATCTATTATATATATCGTCGCCTGGTACCCACAACACAAGCCTTAATTGAGCTTACCGTGGGACTAGGTTGATTTGTGTAAAGATGTCCCAAGATATTTATTATTTATTATTTTATTTATTAATAAATAATATTTACACATGTAGGTACAGTCGTCAGATATATCGGAACGGCGAGGGTGCTCACAAACATCAGATCTGAGCAGGCTTCTATTGTCATCGCATTAGAGTGCATGTTCAGATATTTTTGAGGACTATGGCCGCACCGATATGTACCTACGTGATGGGGACAACACGACCAAAATATAATCCGAGTTTTTGGAGTACGCATGAGTTAGTGAAAGGAACTTGCCTAGAACAGAAAACAATGCCGAATCTTGGGGCCATCGGTTTGAAATTTAATAGGAAAGCATCAGCAAGGATCTTTATTCATGGAATGAAGTAGACACATCAATGGAAATTCAAAAACTGCTTTTTGGATGCCAGCATTGGATTGCCAGCGCCAAAGAATCGCAAAAACATAGATAGAACTGCTCGTATTGATAATATTTTGCAGCAAAAATATTGTTATGTTACCAAAAATCGGTATTTGGAAGCGATTGCTTCCAATTTAAAACTAGTTTCGACTTTTTTTTTACTTGTGCGTTGTGCGTAGGTATAACAGTTAATGTCTAGGTATTGACATATTTTATTGACTGACATACATGTATACTTATATTTTTATAGTAAATAATGTTAATATTGATTATTTAAATCATTACACACATTTTTACCCTAGTAATTTATAATGTTTATAAATACGATGTGTGCATTTTAAACGGGATACAGTTATCGTTTTGTGATCGTAGAAATCATGGTATAGGTAAATAGGTAATATACGTCCGTATTAAATACGCAATCTGTACGTGCACTTCATGCGCCTACCAAGATGTGATTCTGATTTCTTTACTAACAAATGTTGATTATTAAATACCTAATGTTTTATTTAATTAATTGTGTCTGACGTGTTCATTAGTTGATATCAACGAAAGGTAGGCTTCAACTTCGCTTCGTCGCTCCTCCTTATTAATCTTTTGAACTTAACCTTACTGTCTTGGTTTTACCCTGATCTGCCTCATTCGCTTGATTTCTAAGATTATGCTAATCCATATTAGGACGAATAAAGTTATATTTAATAATGTTATGCATATTTCTATTATGCGTAATCAGTAATATGCGTATTCAGCATTATGGTATTTTATTATTTTGCCTATTCAATATTATGCTTAATTATTTATGCCAAATCCGTTATGCGAATTCATATTAGGATTATTAATATTAGGCATATTAAAGGGGACCCATTTTTATACTATAGGTGCCTATCCTGACGGGGACCTTTACATCTTTTACAAAAATCAAATATAATTTCTTACTTTCGGATTAAATTCTGACTTTCGGATACTACATCCTAATGTTGTTATTACATCTCAATTTATTAAAAAAAAAACAATTGTAGGTATAAGTATTTTAGTTTTTTGATGCATGTTAGTTGGAAGATGTATGATTAAAAATAAAAAATAATAATAAATATCTTGGGACATCTTACACCTAGACCTAGCAGTAAGGCTTGTGATGTGGGTCCCAGATAGGGTTGCCAACCAAAGATCACGGATATGGATACGGACGGGGACATATGCGAATAAATTGCGGGACTTGGCTATAAAATGCGGGACGATTGAGAAAGTATTAAATGAGTACACAAAGGGCATATCAGCAAATATAAAAAAAAATATTATAGACTTTTGCGGGTTTTCCTGTAAACGTAAGAAACTATTTTTTGTATTTCCTGTAAACGTAAGAAACTTTCTTTTGTATAGTCGCTGATGTCGAAAATCGCGATACATTCAAATTAACATGACGCAATCTTAAATTGCTCTAATTTACGAATTCGTATTATTATGTTAGTATTCCTACTTTCCAGTTTAGTATTCCCTGAAAAGCGGACCCTCGGCGTCCCGCGCGAACCTTTTACGGGACGCATACTTTAGGGCCCCAGAAACGGGACGTCCCGCATATAGCGGGACGGTTGGCAGCCCTAGACCCAGACGACGATATATATACTCGTATATAAAATTTAGATACATATAGATACTTAAATATACATAGACGGCCATGCGCAAGGAACAAATATTTGTGATAAATAAATACACAAATAATGCCCTCGCCGGGATTCGAACCCGGAGCCTCCAGCTTCATAGGCAGGGTCACTACCAACTAGGCTACGGAGGCTGACAATTGAAAAAAATAATGATTATTTGAAACAATAAGTTCCATCAAGTTTCTTACCGGTTTTTTTCGGGTCAGTGGTGTAGGATTTAAACCGCAAGTAATTTTATATTAATGTGTACATGACTATATGCTTACTTGATAAAAAATGGTTTTACTTTGAAATTGCTTTCCTACACCCTCTCGCCTACACCAATATACTTACGCAGAAAGTAAATCACGCAGACGTCACGTCAGACGTTTTCTCACACAGTTCATAATATGATTCATATCTACAGTTTTGCATTGGCAAGGTACCTAGTGAAAGTGTGGAACCCCAAGAGAGCATTTCTTTTTTTTTTGGCCACTGCCGCATCTAGCCGTGTCCCACGACTTTGAAAATATTATTTTAACACTTTTTGTTAAGAAACGTCTGTATTAAGTATTTTTTCCTAATAGTGAATTTAATAATTACACAGGATATGTTAAAATAATACAACAAAAGCCATAACATATATTAAATTTAATTAAAAACCAGACATTCGATTTTTGAAATGTATGAAAAAACCAATGTCCCAGTCTAAATTTTGCTACTTCAAATAAAGATATTTCCATAATGGTCTAAGCAACATATAACGTTTTTTTATTGTGATCTCTGTATCTTCACAGTAAGATTCTTTTTAGAATGGTTTTATACACCTAAAACCGTTAAAAGTAGTAGAAATATATTTTTTAATCGTGTCCCACAAAAAGTTCCACTTAGAAAATTCTTACTTTGTTACCTATTTTAGCAGTGAAATAAAGATAAATACTACCAAAATGTTACTTTTTACGACTGGCAATACCGACATACGTCAATTCAATATGCGGCCATGTTTATTCGGTCAATTGTCATCAAGATCTACTAAAAAACGCACGTGCCTAATTGTTGTGACCAGTTTTGATTTCCTCCTTGTTACTGGATTTACTAGGAAAGCTTAAACTTTTACTTCGTTTTCATTAATGTATCGTTTAATGTATATTGTTATGTACATCACGTAACAAAACAATTGAATATTGTTGCTAAAACAAGCTTTATAAATCATTTTTTAATCTACGACCACGTGTTGTGTTACTTCTTATTTCGTTACTTTCGCGTAGTAACATATCAAAGGAACTTTGAGTAACAATAAAAGGAATTTATTGTAAAGGCTAGTTTTCATTGTTGTATACAGGGAAAGAAAATGTCAGCGACAACCTAAGATGAGAGCAGCCGAAAAGATGAGGCGATATAGGGAACGATTAAAATTAGAGTTTAATTAGTTATTACATAAATAAATCTAATCGATTCTTTATTTCATCGACCCTGTAAAATATGGATATAATTTTATACACCTACATTTTCTACGTAATTCTAATGCACATTCTACACGAGGCCTTACATTTCCTCCTTTGTTACCAACAGCATTCTTTGTTACTGTCCCAACATTTTCGGTGTAGTTATTTTAGTATGATTTAAGTTATATTTAATAATACTTAACATATCTGCTACCTTTAAAACAAATAAAAAAATACTTTTACTGCCATCTTTAAGACCTTATTGAACTTTGCTTACTTTATATTAAAATTTAAAAATACCGTTCCTACCGGTGAGAGTAACAAAATAAACCTGTTGGTATTAGACTTTTAATGGTTTCCGTATAGTTTAATTAATTATTTCTACATTTTTATATCAATTATGTTCTGCATTTTAATAAAAATATATAATTAAGATGAGGAAGAAGCAAATTTCTATGATTTTTAAACAAAGGAAAGGTAACACAGGAAGAACCAGTATTCTGCTTTGTCACAATATTTATTGATTTTGTACTGATAAAACCTTTTAAAACCTGGTTACTTGCATATAATCAGAAAATACATAATTTTTACTACATATTCCCGTTGAAAAAGTTTATAAAAATTGATTTTTGTAATTTTGGTCGATTTTAAAATTTAGTGGCCAAAAAAAAAAGAAATGCTCAAGACACAATTTTAAAAACATACCCCATTTCCAGTAGGCGTCAATTTCAGAATTTTCGATATAAAAATTAACATGTTTAGGTATGTAGTTATAGGTATTTATCAAGTTGTGCCTACCCTAATATTCGATTGATTAATTTTGATAAGAATGATAAGGTATCGCAATAAGTAACTTTTGGATTTATAATTTTGCACATGTCATGCAATTTAGTGACGCTAAAAAGATTACACGTACAAATATGATTAAATATTTAGATAATTAACGTAATCTACATGGATTGCTCCAACATGGGGAAAAGTCATGGAAAAGTAGGTACATTTCGTACCTGTAGATTTGCTAGCAACCTACAAAAACGCTAATCGCTATGTATGAAGAAATTAAAATAGTGTTTTGTCCCTATCATTCAAAGCTTAAATACGCTTAGAATTCCCGTTCGTTGAAATAAGAAATTCAGAGAAAAAAATACGACTTTTATAAAATAAATAAATGAATAAAATTTGGAAAAACACCTCTAAATTCCGAGGTTTTCACGCGTCTTGTCCTGTTTTCCAAATTTTAAAGATGGCAACCCTTTGGTCTGAATGCACCTTAACGCCATGACAATATAGGCCTGCTCGGATGTTTGTGAGCACTCTGGCCGATCCGATATTTATATCTGGGTCGCGTTTTATAAAATTACAATTTACAATTTTGCTGTTTCCCTCTCTTTCTAGCAAATACGTGCGTGCGTTAGAGAGGCAAACAGCGAAATTGTAAAATGTAATTTTATAGCGAGCCTGATGCTACTGTATTTGTTTCTAATCGGGGAAACCCACACAATATTTCAAGAGCATTATCTCCTTACTCTATGATTTAGATATGACTCGCAAATCTCATCCGTCAATATACGGGAAAACACGATATGTTCAATTTTATCTCTTTATAAAATAGCAATTCATTAGGTACATTCAAGGGCATTGGTATACATACATATATACACTTCTCCATACTGATCCCTTACAAATGTGTCTATACAGGGTGGTCCAAACCTTGACGTCAAAAAATTTTTTTTAGATTCCTCACGTCATGTGCTATCAGAATATACCCCATGTATGTTAGCCGATTTTTTGTAGTTTTCGAGTTATGAATTTTTAAATTTTTTTTGAGAAATTCTGGAATGAAGAAATTTATTAATAAAAAAAAACTATTGGTTTTTTTAACTAGTTTCTTTTCTTAAAAGTATTACTACAAATAAAGCATTTACTGACAAAAAAATTTGCATCCTGACTTTGATACAAGTAGGATTAAAAAATACCAAATTCAAAATTTTCCGCTAAAAACGCATTTAATGTACGTAAATAAAAAAAAACATATCCCAAGGATTTTTTATCGTAAAATTTTGAATTTGGTATTTTTATCCTACTTGTATCAAAGTGAGGACGCTAATTTTTTTGTCAGTAAATGCTTTATTTGTAGTAATACTTTTACAAAAAGAAAATATTAACAAAACTCAATAGTTTTTTTTATCAATAAATTTCTTCTTTCCGGAATTTCTCAAAAAAAAATTTTTTCAAAAATTCATAACTCGAAAACTACAAAAAATCGGCTGACATACATGGGGTATATTCTGATAGCCCATGACGAAGGGAACCTAAAAAAAAATTTTTGACGTCAAGGTTTGGACCACCCTGTTAGCGCACTCGACTGTACTCTCATGAGTTGGTATTTTAATGAAAATTGTATGTTCGACGTATCGTATGTTGCTAGTAGAAAAACGCAGCAATATAAAAAAAAAATTATGGAAAGCCAACACTTCGCGCTGGTAGTAAAAACTCCGGTAACAAAAAAAGGAAAGTTCGATACAAACTTCAGGGTCGCGTTTTATAAAGTTACAATTTACAATTTTGCTGTTTGCCTCTCTTTCTAGCCAATACGTGCGTGCGTTAGAGAGGCAAACAGCGAAATTGTAAAATGTTACTTTATAAAACGCGACCCTCTGGGGGCATTTTAGGAAATGAGGTGAATTTTGCTCAGCATTATTGACTACCACCTTCAATATCAAAGATGTACCTAATCCAAATGCACAAATCTCGAAATATGTAGCGACGAAAGGAACTCTTAGGGTGCGGCTCCACTGACGCGGAGCGGAGCGGTGCTGTGCAAAATTGACCAATTACATTCTTCAAATTCGAATTCGGAACACTGTGATGCGATCTCATTGGCCGAGCTCCCACAGCTCCGCTCCATTCCGCGTCAGTGGAGCGCACCCTAAGGGTTCCTTTTGTTTTGGTACGAAACCCTAAAAGCATTAGTCTGCTGCCCTAGCGCAGCCGATAGGCGACAGTAACCTCGCGACCTTACGCAGGACATTTTTCTGCCGCCATTCAACTTAGATACTATTACCTAAATAAATTACTAAATTGATAATAATGAGGTTGTAAGAGTCTAAAGAAAGGTGAATTATAATTTTCCCGAAAGAAATCAAGGAAAATTATGTGTGGGAAAAGTTGAACCATTCATAGATTTTCATAAAATGATATGGAAAACGATGTAAGTCTGATCCGAACACACCAATTTCTGTTTCGTAAACCTTGAAACATGTACTAACAGTTTAAATATAAATAAAAAAACGCCAAGAACACATCGGGCAATGCTCAGTATAGGGTTCCGTAGTTATTCGACAACGGCTCGGCCGATTATGTTCGAAATATGTAGTTATATTTTAAAATATTCTATAAATTCATGGTTATTAAAATTTTTTTTGGAAACAATTTTTTTTTCCGAGGCGAAGCCGAGGCCGACGAACTTGTGATCCGAGGCTTTCCCATTTAACGGTCGAGGTGTGTAATGTGTATATTATTTTTCTGCTCAACGGAGCCGGCAGGCGGCAACTTTATTTAGCGTAGCGGCCGGCAAAGTGCTGTTGCCGGCCGGAGGGCAGAAAAATATCTTTAGAGTCCCTTATTATTCTATTTAAGAGACCTATGCAATGATACCCCCACACTATAGGATTACACCAAAATAAAAAAAACATCCCCTCTTAACGACTTGGGGAGGTAACACAAAAAAAAAATCTAATTTTTATTCTACTACTTTGTCGGCGTGATTAATATGTCTACCTGTACTAAATTGGCTATGTAAAGTTTCCTGAAGGTATGAATATTATATTTTTTCCAGATAGCCGTTGTCTTAAGGTTCAAAAAATTCGGCTCTTTTATTTTTATGTCCTATAATTTAATTGTTAACAATCTTTTTTAGGGTTCCGTAGCTTTTTCTAAACTCAATATTTTCGGAGATAATCGCTCCTGGTGAAAAAAATCCTCTAACTTTTGATCCGTAGGTCTAAAAAATATGAAAATAATCATGAATAGTGGGCTAATAGAGTACTTAATAAAACTATTTCGAACGTAATCGGCCCAGCCGTTCTTGAGTAACTACGGAACCCTGCAATGAGCATGGCCCGACATGCTCTTGTTTTAAGTGAGTGAGATGACATTTGTTTAGTTTTATGGCTGAACAGAGCCTAATGCTTACGTCTGCAACAAGTACAATGAAATAGAAAAAAAAATTTACACGAGTGACAGA
>JALPQI010008269.1:0-48256 GCA_025490895.1 Thaumatotibia leucotreta
AAACGTGGTGGTGACACTTACGTATGATAATAGAATACATTTTCGAGAAGTCAATTTGAAATACTCGACAGAACCCGTAATATCGTTAACAAAGACAATTGACAAACCAAAGAATATAGAGTCGGAAAGTCCCCAGCCGACAGGGTTCACAAATGAAGTTGACAATAAGTATAATCAAACGTCTAAACTTTCCCGTGCCTATCGCGCTGGTGCTTACAGAACGTTGACCTTGTGCGGGACAAAATGACGCTAAACACGGAAAGGGCACGTTTCAGGAGTATCAAATATTTGTATACAGTACAGAGCTAAATTTAAATATTATTTTATACAGGATACGCAAACTAATTGAATTTTAAATTAAATTGCAAAATTTTGCAAGCGAATTGTTGAGTTTAAACTACAAGTATGAAATTTTCAACTACCTATTTAATACACATTATAATAATATAAGCGACGGTATGTTCTTAAACTGCGTCCAAGACATACAGCGGATGGGCAGCAGCATTCTTTAAAATAAAATACGGTTTACTCAATGACTGCGATCGCCAACTCGCCTGCCAGGCGTGGCGATTACGGCAAAAAACCCCTGAATGGGGAAGGCCTGTCTAGCAATGGACGTCTATGAAATTTTAAAGAAAAACGGGTCGGGAAAGGTTTGTTTTTAAATTATGAGTGATAATAGTGAAAGTATAAATCAATATATTGAGAATGGTGATGAATAATAATATAAGGTCCTGCAAAACGGTGAAAATCCTGTAAATTTTAGACAACATATCGGACCCTTGCCATTCGCATTGTTTTATCAAGCTATGGATGGGACAGTACCTCGCAAGATTTCCATATTGCTATTTTTATAAAACAGCAGTAATGCTGTCTGGTCGAAACCGAAATGGGATGGTTATTGGATTCGGCGCCGGCGGAAGGGGCTCACGGAAACGTGGATAAGGGGATACCTGGCGCCGCATTCTTATTGCTGGGGCGAGGCGTATGCTGAAATCGCCTAATGGGTCGATAACTTTTTTCTCTGCTGTTCTGTCACGTTGTCCAAGCGACCAAAGTATCACGCTTTGTAAAATGCAAATATAGAACTTTCTTATAGAATGGCTACTATAAGAAATATTATAACATACGAGCCCCGATGCAAATGTTCTCGTCCAGTTAGACAGTTTTTCGAGATTATCCCGTTCATCCGGGGGAAAAGGTTTAGAGACAAAACCTTCACTATTCAATAGTAGTACTAAAGTAGTTTCTTTGAGTATAAAATATTTGGACTTAATAAATCAGAATAAAAAAAAATTATTTTACGAGAGGTATTTTTTTTAATTTTTTCCACAATTTTTAATTTTGTAAATAATCAATGAATGTAAAGAACGCCATTAATATTAAAGACGACATGGTACACCTGATGCACTGCGAATTTTGCGTCAAGCTTATAAGCGCGGAATTACGGTGGTGAATGAAAATATAATTTAGACACTGGTTTGTTAAAATCGATTTATTAAACAACAAAAGCGTACTTCAGATTGTTGTGTCTCTTGAAATGTAGTACGTTAACCATGACTAACGTTCATACAATTTATCATTAGCATAATGTGATCATTTTTAAAATATTCAAAAATTTGTAAAAATTGTTTCGAACTAGACGAACTCCACTGCATCGGGGCTCGTACACGAAAAGGAATATTTTATGAAATGTTAATGTTAAAAGCTGTGATTTACTTCATATTTTAAAGACAAACGGGTCTTAATCGCGTAAACTTACGTTTAATTATATCCTGACTTTTCGGGATGTGATTTACTTTACCAGATTGTTCATAACTCTTATTGTAACGGTTAAATGGCTAGTGTTAGAGTACTAAGTTTGTGTTTGCACTTTGCACTGGTTTGCTCGGCAGTTCGACTCTTATCAACAGAACTTCACAGAACGAAAGCTGTATAGGAAGAATGTATGAGTATATGTACAGTGTATATTTGTCTGAACCACGTACTCGATTACTTACGTGAGACTACGTCCGGGGTTAGACAAAGTTTGTATTGCGGCAAGTATTGATTTGGTTGAAATGACGTTTGCTTACCGGGCGCATTAACAAGATATTGTAATCTGCATTACCTACTCTGTAAGTTGTGTGCATTCATTATGCCGAAATTACACCGTAAATTTTTCGTAAGTAGTGGAGACGGAACTTTACAAAGGAATGAGAGACGAATATCACTTTTTATTATTACAATTTTTACTAGTCATTTCTATTTGTGTGTGGCTTATTAAGATTGTTTACTAGGCTCGTACTCGTAAGTTTCTTAAGTAAGTTCGTACAAATACTAGTTACGCAGGTCATCGTAAGGAATTCTTGTCCTAAACTTTCGTAAGAAACTTAAGTGGAATCCGGACATTGTGTAAAGGCAAGGAATAAATGGAGAATTCCTAGACGGTCCCCGTACGAACGCCTAGTTTCTCGTTTATTAAATTTCTTTTGCGCTTGAATTTGACGATGACCTTCCTGAGCTTTAATTTATTTGTCCCCGAAGATGGCATATTGGTAGCTACCAATCTCCTGAAAATTCGCGTGTGGAATGAGGCCATAAATATTTCTATTACATTATTTGAAATTCGTCGGATTTAGTTCTTTGAATGTCGTGAAACAAACAATTTAAATTACGGGGGAGTCCAGTAACTCTGTCCTCGACTTTACATTGAGGATTCAATCTCATTTATCAAAATTACATTGTAGGTATCCTCGGAGTTTTAGCAACGGATTCCTGAATAATAAAAAGAACTGTGCTCCTATCAAATCATGAAAGTTTCTTCATAGAAAACAACATTCGGGGTCAACGAACGGATCAATAGCAGCTTATAAAACCGCCAGTCACACAATATGGCGAATCAGTAAATAAAATAGGAAAAGAAACGCTTCATCATCGTAAATAAGCCCAAACTGTCTGGAATATAGGGCGAGTATGCGTCTTGGCTTGTGTTGGCTCAGCGTTGCTGGCAGATCAGTTATTGGCGCGTGACGCGGCAAAGTACTGGGCGCGGGATCAAAAGGAATTAAGAGCGCTTGCGATTTCCATTCATGCCGTCTTAGAGTAATTTGAGTGGATAAAATGGCTATACAGGCACAGTAGCCAGGCAGATTCTTGGCCACTGTTATTACAATTTTAAAAGGCTTTAGATTCCGAAAACGTATTCGGGGTAGAGATATAGGGCTAAAAGGGGTTATTGGTGAGTTTAAACAGCCTTACAGTACAGACCATTTTAAAGGAGGTTGTTTGACGAAGCTGAATGGTTATAGGAACAAATTGTTTATTTGAGGATTGGTCACTATTTTGCAGCTAACAAGTACAAGGGTGATAATAAGAGTTTTAATTGTATATTTTAAGATCCTATATTAAATAAAATAACTTCATGAACTATTGTAAACGTACCTACATTGCTTGCCGTGCCAAACATTGGATTGATAAATGTGCACTAATTCTCTACCTAACAGCCATCTACAACGAATTCCTGTTAAACATAAATAGTACCTTTTCTCAAAGGAAGAGAAATACAATTTGGTACAGCCTATTCATCCTCAGTTATTTAGCTGAACTTTAACTTTGAAACCTCCAAAGCCAATTTTTTGGTCTAAAACTGCTGTGTTTGCCTTTACCAAGATACCGGAGTCAGTATTTTAGTCAAGTAATTTCTCCCATGAAAATGCTTTATTATAAATATAAACCAAGAAAACAGCTGTTTACAACAGAAAACGTGCACTTTTAGGTTAGAAAGTTGTTTACTATATAAGATAACTAAGAATGAATGTGCCTTAATATTATCATTGTTTTTTTAATTTGGGTAATAAATAAATAAATAAATAAATAAATAAATATCTTGGGACATCTTACACAAATCGACCTAGTTCCACGTTAAGCTCGATTAAGGCTTGTGTTGTGGGTACCAGGCGACGATAAATATAATAGATAGATACATATAGATACTTAAATACATAGACAGCCATGACCAAGGAACAAATATTTGTGATAAATAAATACACAAATAATGCCCTCGCCGGGATTCGAACCCGGAACCTCCAGCTTCGTAGGCAGGGTCACTACCAACTAGGCTACGGAGGCTGACAATATATTTATAGGGTAATATTATGATGATTAGTCGTTTACTGTACTGTGGGAATAAAAGCATGTAATACGGAGTGTGGAGCAGTAACATGCGTGATACACACGCACATCACTCCGCTTGCGTGACATGGCTAATTCGTTTGATTGACTATTTATTCTAGGATTAGGAGATAATTCTTACCAACGTTAGGAAATAACCCGAAGACAATTAAAGACGCATTTGCAATAAAAAATGCCGTTTGTTCTCCATTTATTCCCAAAATTGGCAACTTCTAGTCTTAAATGGAGCCAAATTTTCACAGCATTTGGTACAGCTTGGAATCACATTTCTGTTTTTGATTATAAAAAAATAGGAAGATGCATGTTCAGTTCAGACCGTTTTTAGTGACGTTAAAATTTTTGTATTGTGCTGTGTACCTATGACCAGACTAGACCGCTTTATGCATTCAATAAAAGTATACAATTAGCTCAATATTGTGATGTTATGAGTGTGCCAAATGTAGGATACGGACAATTACACATACCGGAAATGATTCGGAAGTCACGTCTAACCCGGTGACACGAATAGCAAGGTTGGGACGTCAAGAATATGGACCTGTAGCCATACTATGAGTTTTCAAGTATCGGCGACGTTAGGTTTTACTCGATACGTAAAGGATTATATCGCGCTCGCACTTATTTATTGGAGCGAACACGATGACCAATTTTACGTATCGAGTAAAGCGTAACGTATCTGATACTTGCCTACTTGCTACTTATAATTATAAATGTACTCAATATAGGTAGGCAAAACGAAACTCGGAACGTCGGTACGCTCAGGAAATATAATTATAGATGTCGAATTTTTCACAAGCCTACCTTTAAGATCAGTTACATTCGTATAGTATTACGCTTCAATAAAAAAAAATATAGAATCATAAATGTTGGTCTGCGGGATTCTATTATCATTTATCATTATCATTTAGCTGAATAACAAACCAATGTTGATTTTAATATTAAATGTAGAATAATTAAATTAACATTTAATATTTAAATCAATATTGATTACAAAATGAAGTATAAAGATGAGTACTTATTATTTATATTGATTATTTGACTTTGCTACTTATATTACCTACTTATTTCACAAAATCAAACAAAAAAACCGGCCAAGTGCGAGTCGGACTCGCGCGCAAAGGGTTCCGTACCATTATCAATTTATTATTAAAAAAATACAGTTAAATCAACCTACTTCAAAAACTATAGGAGGTAATTTAATCAAACCAAAAATCGTTGATAGAGTTTATTAATGTGCATAACATATATTTTTTTTAGAATTTTATATCGCGTAGTTTAAAAAATAAAGGGGGGGGGGACACATTTTTCATACTTTGAGAGCTGATATCTCGAAAATGATTTGCTTAAATAAAAATAAAATGTATAAACCTTCATATCATTTTCAAAGACCTTTCTATTAATACCGCACACGCTTATATACAACTAAAAATTTTTTTTTATCCCCCAGTTACATGTATGGAGGGCCCCCACCCCAATGGTTTTTTTTACAATTTAGTATCATAATCCTGTAGCGGTTTATACAACACATACCCTTACCAAATTTCGTTACTGTAGCATTTATAGTTTCCGAGTAAATTGGCTGTGACAGACGGACAGACGGACAGACGGACAGACGGACATGACGAATCTATAAGGGTTCCGTTTTTGCCATTTTGGCTACGGAACCCTAATAAAACGTCCAACATACGACTTCTAAGAAAAACAATCTACAATAATATATAACAACGATAACCGCCACAATCTTGCAATTAATTTTAAACCGAGCATACAAAAAAGCTCTCATTATAAAGTAATACGAACTCCACGAACCGTATTTCTACAGTAATGGCATACAGTCACAGCAAAAGTTAGTAACATTAATGTAATAATGTAATTGATAATTTGATATCATGCAAGGGAACCCATTAGAGGGAATTGTATACAGAAACGGGCACGCTTCTGCGACATTCGATACGGGCACTTATTTATTGAGGGGAGGAAGGAAACTGGCAAATCCCGTGACTTTTTTATATTACATTACATTAGGGTCTTTCTCCAGCCTTCTACGGCCGATCCGCAAAAGCCCATCAAAGAAAACTCAGTCAATGTCTTTACTGGAAATAAAACTTAACGTCACTCTTCTGTGCTACGACGACACATTTGTTTGTATGTCTAATTCACGGTGTTTTCACTTAGTTGAAGTAGTGAATTTGATGTACTCATGACGTCATCGGATATGCTTCCGTAAATCAACGTTAGAGGGCGTTGATATCAATTTCAAGATCTTGTATTATCTGTACAGCCACTATTTTCTTTTCCGTTACGCGCAGTTAACAAAACAAAAGAAATGACAAAGTATTAGTTTTTTTTCATTACCTGGCTCTCAAAATATTTTTGTTTCATACATAGAGAAATGTAATATTAATTTAGCTATACTTGTATTTTTACTTTTGTCCAATTTGAATTCTTTAGCTACAAATATTTTAGATGCATTTAAAAAATATATTGAATGAACGGAATGTTTTTGCAAGGTCGGCCATAATTAAATTTTCGCTTTGGTTGTCTTCGATGCTTGAACTGAAAGTACATCGAAACGATATTATTTTAGTGATTTCATACAACGACTGTGCTTGTTCTGGGCTCCTATAATTGTGCTTTTCCATGTATGTACTGTACATGGATTGGATTTTTGTAAAAATGGTGCGATGCGGTTAAATGTGTTGTTTGCCTAATTGTGGTAAAATGCGTGAGTATTTTAATGTTACTCAAAACGCATATATATGCAAATTGGAAGCCATTCGCAAAAACCGTTTCAAGATGGAAATGTACCACGAGCTCCGTTCGCCGACATTAGAAAACTGTGCAATACGGCTACTGTTTTTTTAATTCAACTTCAATCAAACTGGTAGCAAATAATATAATGTATGATACAGATAAATAAATAAATAAATAAATATCTTGGGACATCTTACACAAATCGACCTAGTCCCGCGATTTGTGTAAGATGTCCCAAGATATTTATTTATTTATCTGTATCATATATGACAGATGCTACAGATGCTTAATAAGTTAGTACCTAAAAACTTTATGGATAAGGCTAGTGTAAAAATAAAACTTGAAAGTGACACATTTTTTTTGTTTTATTGTTTCTCGATCCTAGTTCGGGCGAACAGAACTAGGTCACATAATGTAACTTCTTCAGCTGATTCCAAATGAGAAATGCGTGGAAAGTTCACAACGTGTGGCAAGGTTACCAATCTACAAAGCTATATATATATATATATATATATATATATGTATGTATATGTATATGTGTATATATATATATATATATATATATATATATATATATATATATATATGAGAAAAGTTGCCGTGAATCATCAATAGATGGCGCTGCAAGCAAAAACCTTGACTGATAACTCTATACACTATTATTCAATATACTCTATGGTCTAATTGTCGTAACACAATGAAAACAATCTTGATTTTGTTTTCAACAAGTCTTAAATTACGTACAATATTTTTGGAGAGACTTATATTTGTAGCTGTTCAGGGAAAAAAATACCAAAAGAGGTTTTATGATACACCACGAAATTATGCGACCGGATTCTTACGATGCCGCTATTTTTATTTTAACTCTCCAAATTTTTTTTGGTACATACACCTTAAAATATAAATAATTGTTATGTTCAAGTTGAAAATGCTTGGAGGTTACCCAATTTTTTCTCAAGGAACCTTAAAAACGTCGTATTCGTCGTCCTGTATTAGGAAGGGTCACCCTGGCACTTTGGGTGTCGGTTACCTATGCGGCGCGCGTAAAACGTCTTCCTTATTGAGATTGCAAACACACCGCCATTGTCGGGATTTGAGCCTTGGGTTATATCCACTAGCTCTTTCTGGCAACGTACGGCTTAGTTGGCGCGACAGAGATAGACGGCTGAAATTTTCGATTTACGACATTTGGGATAAGCCCCCTGTGGCTTGGATTACTTCGCTCTAAAGAACGCCAGATTTCATTACTATGCAATGTTAGCTTGTACGTTGACAATAATGCAAGGCTACCTGTCACACATTGAGCCATAATAATGAAACTGTTAAGATCATGTGCCATAAGTCGTGCAATGCAACGGCGGGATCAGTGCTGGGAATTTAGAAAAAACTAAAATACACGTAACAACAAAACATAGACCGAAAGGAACAAAAAATACCTATCGGCTTGCTAAGCTAGCAGACGTTTATGACTAAGAGTAAGTTGCAAAATACCAGGATTTTTTGAGAAAACAGTTCGTCTCTCGAGTATGGTTAATGGGCCTTATGAAAGCACTTTACTGGGATTATTAAAAAACCGGCCAAGTGCGAGTCGAACTCGCGCGCGAAGGGTTCCGTACCATTATCAATTTATTATTAAAAAATACAGTTAAATCAACCTACCTCAAAAACTATAGGAGATAATTTAATCAAACCAAAAATCGTTGATAGAGTTTATTAATGTGCATAACATATATTTTTTTTAGAATTTTATATCGCTTAGTTTAAAAGAGGGGGTGGGACACATTTTCGGACTTTGAGAGTTGATATCTCGAAAACGGTTTGCTCAAATCAAAATGAGATTTATAAAACTTCATATCATTTTCAAAGACCTTTCTATTAATACCCCACACGCTTATATACAACTAAAAAAAATGTTCTATCCCTCAGTTACATGTATGGAGGGCCCCCACCCCAATGGTTTTTTTTACAATTTAGTATCATAATCCTGTAGCGGTTCATACAACACATATCCTTACCAAATTTCGTTGCTGTAGCATTTATAGTTTCCGAGTAAATAGGCTGTGACAGACGGACAGACGGACATGACGAATCTATAAGGGTTCCGTTTTTGCCATTTTGGCTACGGAACCCTAAAAACTTGCATATGCCCGCAAGCGTTATGAATAACTGAAGTAGTAGAGTTTTTAGTTTTTTCCTCGGGCTAGATGCCAAGTTTCGAAATTTGGCGGAAATTGTTTTACACGGCGGTACGTGCCCGAGGATCTGAACTGAACTTCAGTTGAAGTGTCGATTGTTACGGTTGCTCGTTGTATGAAAGAAATTTACTTTTAGACGCCGAATGGTGCGGAGGCATTCATGCTGAGCATTATTTAGAAGCGAATAGTGTTTATTTCTGGAATGTATGGTAAAAAATCACTTCGGGTTCATCTGGTCTAGAGTGTCAAAAATATGTTGGCATGAATCATTGTAAAACTAAAAAAATCTCTTTTTGTAAGAAGACACTATAATTGGCAATGACAAAATTAAAATATAAATAAATAAATTTAGGTAGGTAAACTACATTGACAAATTTGAAAAAGGGACACAATAAGACCATTTTCAATATTGAAAAATCCGTTATGAGTATGATTTTTTTTTGCGATATGGAAAAACGAATATAAAAACCAATAATCTATCTATTTAGCCATCTAAGTATCGTTATGCCCTGTATAGTCATATTTATCATACTCGGATTGCAAAGCCGTGCTATGGAATAAATATGACGAACCCACTAGTTGTCTATATTCATTATATTCGTTCACACACCTTTTAATGTCCCATAAAGTGGTGTTGGACAAATTAAATGTGTCCGTCAGGCCCTGACCTAATTCAAGTTCAGGGTGTGACCTGAAATGAGAGCGATTACTTCAACTGCTCATATTGGAAAGCCCACTGTTAACAAAATAGCTGACACTAATTACCAAATGTAAGTGGCGTTGATGTAAGACTAAAAATTGAACTCTCGAAACAAGCAGCTGTTGATACCATTTTATATTTCAAAACCTTACTGTGCACAGTTTACAGTACAAAAATAAAAATAATGTTTGGACTAATGCGACATTGAGGCATATATCATTTTATTTTAGATTTTAAAAGATATTAAATATTGCAGATTTTAAAATACTTTTAATATGCTATATTGTGTTTTTAATCTAATGAAGTATTTTTATTCATCGTTTATCATTTGCAAATGTCTTGGTTTTCGGGATTTGAAGTATCTGGTCCTGCTACCTCGAACACCGAAGTTCGTGAATTTCGGGGATTTGTCTCTGGCACTCCAACGATGTCGTCCTTAAGGTGACAAGAGAGAAATCCCCGAAATTTGCGGATTTCGTAATAGTTTGCGGTAGGGGCGCTGACACTAAACACGATGACGAAAGATTGTTTTATCAAATAATCAGTAGCTTACTTTTAACACTTGAATATGTTATCGACGCGAGCTTTCAAAGCAAAGTAGGAAATTATAATTGATACAGTAATAGTATTTATCACCGAACAATGAAGTAACGAGGAGTGTTGCAATTGATAAGTGACCCTATGAGTCAGGTTAGATGTGTAATAGCTACTCATTAGGGTCAGCCTATAAATATTCATGATATTTTTTATCTCATTTCCCTGATGTCATTCAACGAGCTTTTTATTTAATATGATTAATGTGCCTACATGTGTCATTTTTATCTAAAGACCACCTTGCTTTTGTTTATAGCCCAGCCCTGGACTCTCCACTTCATATTAATGTTTTAAACTTCAGCTGCGGCTTGCAACTGTATAAATAAATAAAACAAATAAATATCTTGGGACATCTTACACAAATCGACCTAGTCCCACGGTAAGCTCAATTAAGGCTTGTGATGTGGGTACCAAGCGACGATATATATAATAGATAGATACATGTAGATACTTAAATACTATAAATGGGTCAATCACTTTTTTTATGTCACTCGTTGCCATGGTTACGTTCTCCTGGGTCACCCTTAAATTCACAGTTTAATGGCATTAAAATTGACAAAACTTTGAATTTTTTGACATTTATCGGGCCCTTCCAAGGTGGGTCACCCACTAATCATGATAGTAGACAATGTAGGACACTTTCCCCTAGCAAACTATCACACTGTTGTCCCCTGGGTGATGTGACAGAATAACAACATAAAAAAAGTGATTGACCCAAATACATACACAACCATGACCAAGGAACAAATATTTGTGATAAATAAATACACAAATAATGCCCTCGCCGGGATTCGAACCCGGAACCTCCACCTTCGTAGGCAGAGTCACTACCAACTAGGCTACGGAGGCTGTAGGCTGTAGACTGGAGGCTGTATGGGTGATCCTTTTTTTTATCAACGACAGAGCATCCTTAATGTACAAAATGAAACACCTATTTGATTTCTAACAGTGCATGTTTCCTTATTTTTTGGAAATTTAGCCCAAGCAGTATCATTTTCATGAAAGTCAAAAAACAAAATGCAATCGCTTTCACAATAATATTCCTGTAGTAATTAGATAAATAAGTTAAAACCTAAAAAACTGAGTATCACAAGTAAGTCTAGAAACAAAAAGCGATCACTTTGATAATAATATTCCTGTAAACCTTATATCTATTCTTTCATTTTACAGGAATCCATGAGAGTATATTCTACCCAGCTGTCTTCCAGACGCCAAGGGTTGAGTTAGGTGCAGGGTAAACTTACCTTTGATGATGGATCCGACACCGTTGCATCAAGACGTATCTGACGTTACAGGAATACACAGCAGGATTTCTAGTCAGTCTTCCAATTTTCAAGAGTTGGGTTAGCTGCAGAATGACTCACTTTTGATGTTGACGTTGTTGTAGTGTGACTACGCTGAGCCAACGCTGTTACATCTAGACATGGTTATCTTGCGCTACAGGAGTATCTTATCTTATTGGTGGGGCCCTTACGGATACACTTCGAGTACTTCGACCCATTGGGATCTTTTGTGTAAAAACAAAAGTAAGTACAGGAGTATATTCTACCCAAAGACTTCCAGATCTCAAGGGTTAAGTTACCTTCAGGGTAAACTCACCTTTGATGTTGAGGTTGATGGAGTGCGACTGCGCGGATCCGACGCCGTTGCTGACCTCGCACGTGTACGTGCCCTTATCGCCGTTGGTCACTGGGTTGATGACTAGAGTTTTGCCGTAGTTGTCTTGCGTCACGCGGCTTGAAGAGAGGATGTTCTGACCGTCCTTCTTCCAGACAATTTGAGGGAGCGGCCTGTAAATATGGAAACAGTTAGTGCGGTGTTTCACACAACAAATCTTCGTCGTTTGCTCTGTTAGGTGACCTTTATGCAGAAGAGTCTTATGGTAATAATAGAGAATTATCAGCAGTGGACTTCAGGTCCTAAAGGAGTTTTACAGCGAATACTAAAAGGCAAATCCTACAGTAAACAGGCGTCAAATGGTAATATTAAATATTTTTGGAAAACTTACGTTCCGCCATAAATACAGTAGAGCTCAGCCTTTTTCCCTCTCAGCGCGACTTCGTTCCTCCTCGTGGTGTATTGCTCTTCAGGCGGGTACTTGTTCTGCGTCGGCGATATCCCACCGGTCTGTTTCACTTTCAGGAACACCTTGTTGCCGAGCTTGTACTCGTTCCTGAATAAGGATTTGGCTGCGCAAGTGTAAGCTAAGTTGGTGTCCTCGCTAGCGTCGTAGCGCGTCACATTCGAGAACCATAGGTTGCCCTCAGGGTCGAGGGTCATTCGAGAGTTGTTGATAGTCTTCAGCTGGCCCTGGTCGCCTTGCAACATCCAGTAGACGTTGGGTTTGGGCCAGCCGTCGGGCGGGTGACAGGTCAGTTTGAACGGGCGACCTTCTTGAGCAGTGAGCAGCTTTTGTCCACCGTCGCCTGTGTCTTTGAACGAGTTCAGCTCAGCTTTCCGTACGAAGACGGAGTTGGAGGTGGCTGTGCCCCATTCATTGTAAGCGAAGCATTGGTACTGGCCCATGTCTTCGTCTTTGGGCTTGCTGACGACTAGAGAGCCCCGGCCGGGCTGTTGTGACATTCGGTCTGCGTAGCTCGCATACTCGAAGGGTTTGCCGTTTTTGACCCATCTGTACCTGTTGGATACAAAGAGTTTTAATTAAGTTAATGTAACTAGTAACAACCGATCTTTACATGTAAACTTGTAGGACAATCACGACAGATTTCTTAATTATTGAGGTGGTTGTTGCGTCAGTCTATAGTTTTAAAAATAATCGTCATACGCGTGCACACACACCCACTAGCAATTAACTATCTCAAGTGACCATTGCAACATTGTTATTCGGAAGGATAAATCCACCGTGTCTTATTTAAAATGCATATGTTAAGTACGTTGTCATTGTAGCGAACGCAGGGAAAAATAACTGGTCTTGAAGGCATTGAGTCATTCATTTTCATTATTCTATTAGGATCAGGTACGAGTATGATATCCTGTACCGCAACCTACTCTATCAGGAAAAACACGGAAGGTACGTCCTTCTGTGTGTACGGAGTACCGTAAGTGTCTAATTTATGATCAATGGGTCCGTGCGCGTCGCCGACCTTCGCTAGGGAGCGTCTTCGAAGTGAGCAATGTAAGTAATGTACCTTATAAGCACTTGATAATAAGGGAAAAATGTTGTCAGTTGAACCGCAACACTGTAGGTGTAGAGAATACTTTGTGTCTCAATGATAAGAAAGAGACGGAATGATTTCAAGTAGGTGGTTAATGTAAATAATATTTAAACATATTGGTTGATTATTATGAACCGATTAAATACAGCAACAATATTTCGAACACGTATCGTAAATACCTACTTCGGCAAATTACAATATAATCTTGTAGCAAAAATAACCTGAAGTAAAATTAGCAATTACTACGAATTGTTATGTTTAAGATAACCACAGCTTTTGACACCTACTAATTGTCGAAAACATTTCTCTGGACTATTTTATCGTTGTTTAAGTATAGGACAGTTAATGAGGTAACCACGGCCACGCAAATACATAATTATAATATTTGTAGCATTTTTTCTCATTACAATAACGGTGAGCTCTAAAAATGTTTCAATAAGGTCACCTAATTAAACTTGTTTGGCGAAATAAAGTGATGAAAGTAAATTCTCTTTTATGGCTTTTTGTCTTGGTGATTTACGCCAAGACTTTACATCTGTGTTAATGAGAAGTTATAGTCCAATCACAAAGAATAAGCCGGACGATGTAATATTCTGACCATCCCTATTAGTTTATTTTCTGGACTACATCAGACTAGTAATTTTAACTAGTCATCTAGTTCTAAAATCTCATTAAAGTTATCACCAGAGATCCGACAAATGGGCGTCACTGTTCGCAAGAATATGGACATGACCCCAAAGTTGATTGAATGATTAATAATTTAATCATTTTCAGAAAATTACATATTTTATACCGGTAACTTTGAATACCTCTGTAAATAGTCACCTTAAAGCTTCGAAATCAAATTTCAAGAAATTCAATTCAATTGATCAATAGTTTAATCAACTTTACAGTCATGTGTCCACAATATTGCGTAAAACTGAAGTAATATTAACTTTTGACCTAATTTTGATCAGTCGTATGACATCAAAAGTAGAGTGTTAGCTGAAAAGGTGCCAAGTTTGGAAGTAACGAGTTCGTTCGTTGATATCCATTGCGTTTTGCAGCCGTAATGTGTGCAAACAATGGCGGTATTCCAAGTAGCAAGTCTACCGAACAGAGACGGAATAATGTCCTTACTCCTTATTGACCTACAAATACACAGTGCGAGCTAATAGGTCACGCTATAAATATACGATACGCAGGGGGCTTCAATATATATCGTGTCCTGTGCCGTGTGTGGAAAAATAATCTTCCGATTTAGTACATCCCGGTATTTATGATTTAAGATCTTATTCATTTCAGTGTCATACAATTTAAGGAATAATTTTAACCAACGTTATATTGTCCTAAGGCATGGTCGAGATAATAAGAAAGTTAAGGGCCTGGCCTACTACCGCGAAAATCGAAATTCGTATATTTAGAGGATTTTACTCTGTCAACTCCATCGAAGGCGTCATTAGAGTGAGAGAGACAAATCCTCGAAATTCGCGGATTTCGAAGTTCGCGGTAGGGCCGCTGTTTCACCATTCCTAAATAAAATATATTTATCATCACATACATTTTATCTGTCCTTCTCTTTTATATCGCTGGCGGATATATATTTATCCAGAAATTGTGAAACATTTAGTTAGTGAGTAAATGTTAAATTAGATTATAGATCGAGAGCTTGGAATTTACTTTGTAGTACCTAGTGTTACTTAAGTTAAGGTGGACCTTATGTCATATCAGTTAGTAAACCTAAATTAGTCTAGCGAGACCGTACAAGAGTGGAGAAAATTCAAAAATAGATTGCCCATGAGGTTATTAACAAATGTTGACTCGGAAACATAGCATTAAACGCCATTTTAATAAGCCTCAAGCTAGTCTAAAACTTGAATAAAGTAAACGTCATCATTGTCATCAATGAATCACACATTCATAAAAACACATATTTATGGAAATCAATACCTACAGCTATTAATATTATTGCATACATATCAACATACAAACAGACGGAAGACAATTTGTAGTGACATCATTTAGACTCGGTCCCGGGAGATGACTGAATGAATTGACTCATCTTGAACGAAATAGCACCGAAAGTCAAAATAATTATGACCAGTGATCGGCACGACGGGTGCAAAACTTTAACAAAACTTTTAGACGTGATATTTAGGAATTGCTAAACAGGATACGATTATTATTTTATTTATAGATAGGATTGAATTGTACATATGCAGATCAATGCTTGTGGTTATTCTGTATATATTTTCTATTGTTATGGTCTATCATGACAAAACAAACATTTGATTTATTTTAACAATGGAAATAATAGAATAAATTAGTTTAAAACTGTATTTAATACCTATTGTGGTTTTTATGCTTTGTTCAAATGCAAAAGAGGGAAAAACAGGGGAATTTTAGTAAGAAACCTACTCGTAAAAATATACCCTGCAATATCTAATGGCGAACCCTTTTGCATTGACATTGGATTTACATTTGATTGACATTGCCACACTAACTAGATACAATCTTTACTAGGAAATGCATCACACGCACGGTCATTTTATTCGACAAAGAGAGCTTTTCTTTTATTAAGAGGTATTCCGATAAATTTCGGAATACCTACGATAAAAGTCTAACTTTACTGTTAGTAAATAACTGTAACAAAGTCGCTTATGTACCCTGGAAGACAAAACTTTATTTAATTTTTAGAGTAACGTTTATAAACATACCTACCTAAGTATATGCACTTACTACCTAGCATTTATAAAAAAAAGTATTTTTTATCATATTACACTAGCTTTCTAAGCGTGCCATGGGTCAAAACCCCGATCTAGCTGGACAAAAAGGGTCACTTCGATTCTTTGATTCGTCTTGCAAAAACGATAGAATACACCCCCGTTGTCACTATCTCGTTGACTATTTTGCGTAAGAACCCACCAGTAATTAATAAATAATCTAGAAGTGTCAATCATCAACAACGCCGTCGTACGCATTAAAATTATTCGCTTTCCGTAGTTGCTTAAGTGCATCGTATAGTGTTAATGTGACAATTTTTTAACTATGATTCGTGAAGAAGATGGTAAGGACAATTTTTAAAAAATATTTTAGTTGTAATTACTTTCAATTTCACGGAGAAAAATGATGACAAATTTCATAGATATCAGATTTTTAGACCATATTTTATGTTTCATGGACCAGAAACTATATGTACCATGATCCATGATGTACCATGGCTGTAATTTTTTTACTGTCTAGTGTCGTTTATAAAGTATTTAATTATGTACGTTTCAAACTGCGGGCGACTGCGGAACAAAGCGATATTAATTAAAAACTGATGCTAGGTTTTTTTTTTCAGAAAAAGTAATAGTTATATCTAGACGGGAATTTTATCACAATTGGGTAAAATATCCAAAAGCTGAAAGAAATGATCGCTTATTTGATTGTATTTCAACACATTTTAGTACAAATGAAATTACTAGGGAATCTGTACGAAAAATAAAAATGAATATTTCCCGAATTTCTCAACATCTTCTGGAAAAGTGGGTGTTATACATATATTACCAGCAGCCATCAACATCACGAGCAGAGTGTAAGTCTCTTCCAGGTCCTGGACGCCCTAAGATTGAGTTTGACAAAACATCCAATAAAACTAAACGAAGAAGATTGGACGATTTGCTTCAGTCCCGTAGCACAGAAGAATTGTCAGTGGCTGCCCAGATATCTGCTAAATTAGCAGGTAATCGTTATGTAGCGGATATTGGACCGTGTTCCACAACAAAAGCGCACAGTGACGTATTCTAAGATATTTGATTTTGTGCGACAAGTATACGGGGTGAAAAGAGCTTAGGAAATATCAGTTTACCCAGTTTTGATGACTCTGGTCAGGTCACAATATAGGAATAAATTATATGTGCCTCCATCAAATCTGGCTATGGTAGCGAAGAACTCATATTTTATGTGCATAAAAATGTACAATACGTAAGGTGCCAGACGAAATTAAAGATTTACCCTTTATAAAGTTTAAAAAAGCTTTAAAGAAATGGCTCGTATACAAATGTTTTTATAGCATAAATGAATTTTTAGAATATACGTAGTTATAAAATTAGCTATAAGTTAACATTATGCATGCCTGTAAGGTAGATTTAGTGATTCCATCAGTGTACGTCAATGTATATTATCTATTGCCATCTCAATTGTACCTAAATCTGTGCATAATAAAATATTTCATATTTCATATTTCTGAAGATGAAGAAGAGTAGGTAAATAATAACAATGTGATTGATTTTGTATTTTTTTGTGAATGAATACTCTAAAACAACAGTTTAGTACTTTTATTTCTGCTATTAGGTATTATTTTTACGTGCTATTTACAAAAATGCTTCATTTTACTTAAAATTAGATTTCCAGTTCAAATTGATCTCTTCGCCTTAGTAATTACTTGTATACAAAGATCAACTTACACTGGTTTATTGCTTTTTCTCTTTAATAATAGCAAGTTAATAGAAATAATTGTTAATTTTAGTTTATCTAGGTAAACTCTAAGCAAACGCATATGTTAGAGTCGATTAACAGTGTAAAATAATATTGTCTAGCTAGATCCGGGTTTTGACCCATAGTGATGCCATTGCCTGCGTCCATTCCCTAGCGAATTTCACTTTTACTCCAAAACCACGTGTCACAATGTCACATTTATAAGTTATAAGCGATTCAGCCCCGTTCAATGAAAATAAAAGATTAGATGGGTTGATGTTGGTTAGCTGTAGATTGCCCTAGAGCTGTAGCTATTGTTCATAATTTGACGGAGTACCATTCATTGTTTGTGAAGCACTCGTGGCGAGTAAGAGCAATTAAAGACTCTTGACTTAACCACTTAAATAATAAAACAATGCCGAGTCGCTTCGAAAAGAAAAAACCGGCCAAGTGCGAGTCGGACTCGCGCGCAAAGGGTTCCGTACCATTATCAATTTATTATTAAAAAAATACAGTTAAATCAACTTACCTCAAAAACTATAGGAGATAATTTTATCAAACCAAAAATCGTTGATAGAGTTTATTAATGTGCATAACATATATTTTTTTCAGAATTTTATATCGCGTAGTTTAAAAAATAGAGGGGGGGGACACATTTTTCAGACTTTGAGACCTGATATCTCGAAAACGATTTGCTTAAATAAAAATGTGACGTACAAACCTTCATATCATTTTTAAAGACCTTTCTATTAATACCCCACACGCTTATGTACAACAAAAAAAAAAATTCTATCCCTCAGTTACATGTATGGAGGGCCCCCACCCCAATGGTTTTTTTTACAATTTAGTATCACATTCCTGTAGCAGTTCATACAACACATATCCTTACCAAATTTCGTTACTGTAGCATTTATGGTTTCCGAGTAAATTGGCTGTGACAGACGGACAGACGGACAGACGGACATGACGAATCTATAAGGGTTCCGTTTTTGCCATTTTGGCTACGGAACCCTAAAAAGTAACCAAAGAGAATACTGAATGAATTTTAACTATTTCTAGTTTACTAGTATTAAATTAACATATTATTCAGTATAATTAGTGTCTTTTGCGCACTAGTACGAGACGTGGTATATTTGTGTCAGGTCGAAATTTCCATCTCAAAACATCGTAGCTCGTGTCGTTTTAAAACACTCTCTTCAGTCGCAGTGGCGTATCTAGGGGGGGGCAGAGGGGGCACGTGCCCCGGGCGCCAAATCTGAGGGGGCGCCAAATCGGCCAAAATTTTTGATATACTTTTGCATAATTTATACATAAGAAAAATGTAAATTCATAACATGCTAGACTGGTACATTTTCCCCGTCAAATTAGGAGGAGCGCCAAATTGGCAAAATATTTTTATTTCCTTGTGCATAATTTACATATAAAGAAATCAAATTAGGGTGGGCGCCAAATCGGCCAACGGTTTTGATTTCCTTGTGCATAATGAACACATAAAAAAAAATTGTAAGCGTTATTGAAAAAATGCTAGATTGGTAAATTTTCCACGGGCGCAATATCAGGGAGGGCTCCAAACTAGCCAATTTTTTATATTTCCTTATGCATAATTTAGGTACACATAAAGAAAATCTTTATGCGTAGTTTAACAAAATGCTATATTGGTACATTTTCCATGGGCGCAATATCAGGGGGGGCTCCGAACCAGCCAATTTTTTTTATTTTCTTATGCATAATTTACACATAAAGAAATCAAATTAGGGTGGTCGCCAAATCGGAAATTTTTGATTTCCTTGTGCATAACACATAGAGAAAATCTTCATGCGTAATTGAAGAAAATGCGAGATTTGTAAATTTTCCACGGGCGCAATATCAGGGGGGGGGGGGGGGGGGGCTCAAAACCATTCCTTATGCATAATTTACACATAAAGAAATCAAAAATGTTTACTTATGCCTTATTTCACAAAATGCTAGAAAGGTCAATTTTAAAACTTTATTTCAGAAAGTCCGTACTGTATTTTTTAGGGTTCCGTAGCCAAAATGGCAAAAACGGAACCCTTATAGTTTCGCCATGTCCGTCTCTCCGCAGCATAGCTCAGTGGCCGTTAATACTAGAAATCTGCAATTTTGTACAGGTATGCCATCTTATCTTATCTTATTTGCGAGGCCCTTACGGATACACTTCGACCCATTGGGATCTTTTGTGTGATCAGCTTCATCATGCCAACAAAGTGGTACAATAAGAGGTAGAAAAAAAAATCGGGTACTTCCCAAATTGGTGAATTGGTGAGTTGAAATTAGTGTGGGGTATCATTGACAGGTCTCTTAAAAAGAATAAGGGTCTTGGTAGAATTTTTTTTTTCTAAAGTCAATATTTTCGGAGATAATCACTCCAGAAGAAAAAAAAATTGTGTACCTCTAACTTTTGATCCGTGGGTCCACAAAATATGAAAAAAAATCATGAATCACTGTGCCTAAACAGGGTGTTCGTTTCGATATGCGATAAATTAGACAGGTTACTTGGGCCATTAATAGAAGTTGTCTGGTATATCGGCTTTTGGGAAATTCGATAAAAAATATTTTTTTTTGTTTTCATACATAATAAATGAAATGGTAAGTGTGAGAGAACCTTAAGAATAAAATAAAAGTTAATCTCGTGACTGACGGCACATGTCAAAATAAGTAACATTAGAATGTAATAAAGGTTGCAATACACATGTTCAGTGATTAAACTTATTTTTTTAATAACTCAATAACGGTAAGAGTTAAAACACTAGTTTCTTAGAGAAATTAATTATATTTGACCTAAATAAGCTTCCCTTAAAGTTATAGCATATGAAGAAAAACACGCTGAATATACACAGACATTGTAGTTGAGGTAGGTACCAAACATAAAAAAGATATAGTCGAATTGAGAACCTCCTCCTTTTTTGAAGTCGGATCAACTTTTTTTCCTGCCTAGTAGGTTGAATTTTGGAAAATATTACGGAATCCTAAAAGTGAGTCTTTTAAGGGTTCCGTACTAACTAGGAACCCTTTAACTTCAGTTAAGGGGGGGGGGGCGCAAATTTGGCGCCTGCCCCGGGCGCCTTTTACCCTAGCTACGCCCCTGTTCAGTCGTGTTTTAATTTATCGCCACTCGTTTCGTATTTAATTTTCTTTGCACTTGTATCTTTATGTACTATGCACCATATACATTTTAAATATTAGATACCATTTAAGTCATCATCATCATCATCAGCCTATGATAGTCCACTGCTGGACGTAGGCCTCTCCTATTAACTATGCGTATAAACGAATTAGGGGGTAAATGTCCATAATCACCACGCTGGGCAAGCGGATTGGCGATCGCAGTAATGTGTCCACTATGATGACGCTGCTGCCCATGATCAATCTTTTATCAAATAGTGGTCAGTGACACTTCAATCCCTTAGTCGACTCTTACGACACCCGCAGGAGGAGTTGGGGTGGTGAAAAATGTTTTCTTACTGCCGTCACCACACGGCGGCTTAAGCACCATATAAATTTTAAATATTAGATGCCATATAAGTACCAAAGAAAAAATACCGAGTTTACCAACGCCGAAGGTGGAATTTGAACTTTTTAACCCACGTCCTCAGCTTTCGCAGCTAATACCTACCTACGAGGATTTAGAAGTAAACCGTCTCGCACTTAGATGGCTATGCATGTCAACATGTTATCTCAACGCAATCCCGCTCACCCGAGCTGTTTGCAAAACCGAGTGCAGTCGAGAGGCGACACTCGACACCGTGTTATGCTCTTACTTTGCCTAGCCCAGTTGGGCTTACACTCGAAAATAGTGATTTAATACTAATGCTAAAAGGACCACATTACAAGCTCCAATTTGAACAATATCAACATTAGGCAGATATGGGCATTGGTCATATGCCATGGCGATTATGGAGATTGTTCAACTGTCAAAAGCTGGCAAGAAGTTGACCGGATCTTATATCGGAGGATGGAGATGGACCATATCATAAGACAAATAAGAATCACTACACGTCGGTCCTCCCGTTCTTATAGAACTGTATATTGTTGTGAGTTTCCGACCTGTGGTCGTGCAAATTAAAAATAAGGTGGAAGTACCAGTGCGTAACATGTTAACAGAGAATATTTATTTGAATCACAATATTTTGCTCATGTATAAATCTACATAAAGTATTGTCAAGTGCCAGGTGCTATTGCTGGCTGTCCCAATAGGTGACACCTCAGTACAACTTTCAATGTCACATATTGGGACATTGAAAATATTAATACTCAGTCCTAATAAATGTCAGCCTGTCTTAATATTATGCTAATAATTTAGATATAAGCTATTTATTTCAAAGCTGGGATATAAAGCATTAAAGGCACATACATTTATCATCGTTTAAATGCCCTAGCAGTCGATTTTATCTTATCGATGGCAACTCAAGCTATGATGACGAGTATTGTTACAGCATTGGGTACTAGTACGTCCACCTTATACATAACATAAGTCCACCGCCATAAGGCACTGGTCTCACCGCGAGGTACTAAGCTATGGGATATCGGCTATAAACACGAACAAAAGATACGCACGTCCGTGTAAAAAACCGAGACACGGCGATACTCGCCCGGCGGTGATAGCTGATAGCCGGGCGAGTATCGCCGTGTCGCTTTTATTTACACCGGAGAGCGTGTTTATAGCCGAAAGTTCGTAGCTTAGTAGCTCGCGGTGAGACCAGTGCCTAAGCCGCGTGGTGACGGACGACAGTAAGAATAAATTTGTCACCACCCCAACTGTTCCCGTGACTGACGTAAGCGTCGACCAAGGGATTGAAGTGTCGCTGACCATTCATTTATTGTAAATTTATGATGGGCAGCTGCATCATCAATATCATCATAGTGGACAGACTAATTCGATTACCAATCCGCTTGCATCTAGTAATAATTAGTGACGCAATAAGAGATGCCTTTGCCCAGCAGTGGGTTGATTTAGGCTGATGATATTGCCAAGGTTATGATACATTAACTGTAACGAATAACGGAGCCTGCTATTCAAATATGAATACAAAAGCATTAAACAAAATGCACATCCAAAAAATATGAAAGCAATGATTTTTCAGTTAGTTCCCGCAATAATGGGGATGCAAAGTAAACAAAAGTTAAATGAGACTTTTGTGGTTTTGTGTTGACACGCAGCCATTTTTGTTCGATGCACCTTTGTTTGAAGGGTAGCCCCCGCTGTCAATGAATCGCCTTTGTGGTTTGCTGTTTGTTTGCGAGGCGGCTGAATTTAATTTATTTTATTATATAGGTATTTAAATATAACAAAACGATGACTATTATGTGATTTATATAAAACAATCAACTATTGTTCCTGAATAAATGTTGTGATCAATTAAGTTACCTATTTTCCTTGTTTTTAAATAAAACGGGTTCAAGTAATTTAAAGTATATTTGCGGTTAAAATTAAAAGGAATAAATCGTATTTATGATCTGCGGTTTCCATTAAAAAAAAACGATATATTTATCCACATTTAGGGTGCGGCTCCACTGACGCGGAGAGGAGCGAAAATGTGCAAAATTGACCAATTACATTCTTCAAATTCAAAATTCGAAACACGGTTATGTGGTCTCATAGGCCAATTTTGCACATCTCCGCTCCTCTCCGCGTCAGTGGAGCCGCACCCTTACCCTCTTATTCATATTCTCCTAACTTGGCAAGCCGCTAAATGCTATTTGTCACTTTCGACATTATCAACATGTCTATAAGACCGAAAGGGACAAAAAATACTGAGCGGTTTGTTAAGTTATGGTGAAGCGAAGACATATATCAGCATGCTTACGCATTTTGTCTAATGAAATTGGCCGTGTAGGTATAAAATATGTAAGCATGCGTACGCGTGCGGAAAGCTGGACGCGGTCCCATACTAAACTGTCATTTTCTATAGACAAAATGCGTACGCATGCTGATAAATGAGTATTCAGCTATTCACCCTTAGGAACGTTTATGAATAAGGGGTTTAATGTCTACACCCTGTATGTACAGTAACTATAGCGTGCAATGAGTATGCAATAATGAATACATTTTGTTTAGACATAGATCACGGAGATAGGGTGCTCCTCCCCGATATCATAGACATTACACAACAAATAAAACCGCAACACGTCTGAATCTCACGTTTCGCAAATCAAGCACATGTTAAAATTATATCAATTTAAAACCATATCATTTACATTATCTTCAACGGCCACTACGATACCACATATTTACGATCTTGTAATAAGCGCGAAGGACATACGCATAAAAACTTCAATGTGTTTAATCGCTGACATTATGTCATAGTTATTTTTACGGACATGATATCAATGCCATTGACCTTTTATGCCCGCGACGGTTGCTTGGTCGGTCTTACTTGACCCACTTCTCTTTTACTTGGTCTTCATCTTACAACTAGTTGTAGAGATGGTTCGTATGCTATTTATTCGAATAAACTATTAGCGGCAGTACGTTAAAAATCAGTCAAATATTGGTAAATAATTTGATCATGTATTTAAATAACGAATGACGTAATCGAAATTTTATAGGATAGGTATATACTCGTTTTTAACATTAATAAATACCCAAGAGTCAAGACCATTCTAGGAAGTTTAAATTCACTCGGTCTATACAAAAGGTCACTAGAAAAAAAATCCAAAAAAATACAATTATGAACGCCGACAATATAAATGATTCGATTATTTTTGGTAAATAACAAAAAATAACGTTTTACCGCCAAACATTGCCTATGAAAGAGTGTTTGAACATGACTGACTGTTTTACACTCGTGCAGATTGCAAGTATTGCAAAAAATGTCTAGTAACCTATGTAGTACAATTGCGACTGAATTTTCAATGAACATAATAAAATTATGTTATTCGGCATCATCGTTTCAGCCGAAAGACGTCCACTGCTGAACAAAGGCCTCTCAAGGATCTCCACAACGAATACGACTAATTCGATTGAATCTAGTTTTATTTGCAATCCTTTACAAGTTTACACAATGCTCATCTCTAGTTACAGAAAATACCTGCCCTGGGACAACTTGCGCGTCATGACTCATGTCCATCTCTGTCGAAGTAACGAAGGAATACTTCGGCAGTACTGTTGTGGCACAGTAATTAGAGTGACAAGGTATTAACGGTCTGCCGCTTTAGTGACCGTAATAATTGCAAACTTCCTGAAGTTCTATTCAGTCAAGGAAAGCAAAAGTTCGTTGCTTTTGAACCTTAAGGTAATTGACATAGAGTAGAAAAGGTTATCAGTCTGAGAAAGCTGGGTTTTCACATAGTATTTTGAATAAACAATTGGAGACTAATAGTATGAGTCCTGATTCCGAAATGTTGAAATTAGTTGCAAAATCCTCTGCAAGTCTGCATGTCCCTAGGATGACCTAGGAGCATAATTACTCTCTAAATACCAACAGCATCAACGTCATATCTCTCTGAATCCTCGGTAATCTCGGTATTCTTGTTTGGACTTCGGTAATTAAATATTCCCAAATCTCGATTTCACAAAACTTTTATTTGAAGAATAACGCTTAATATTCTCGGATAGTAGTGTCAAAACTCCATAGTAATTTGACACTAGTATCTGAGAGTAAGCATTATTCTTCGAATAAAATTTTGGTGAAATCGAGCCTAAATGTCAGACAGGTTTGGAGATATCTATTGTGTGTGTCTAACACATTTTGTCAGCGAATTAATTCAGGAAGTTATAGGCCACGCTGATGATATCGTCTTCGTTCCGTCGTCGGTAAAGAGCAGAAGCACACATGTCATCTCAGTCAGCTCATGCAGTGACACAACAAATAGCCATTCATACAAGTAACTACGTATATAAAGTAAAGGTGTCTGACAACGGCCTTGCGCACCCACTCACACCTCTTCAATGGGCCGTCATAAATTTGGTTGGTACGTACCTACACTCAAATTTTAAATTATAGGTTCATGCAAAGTTCTAAAAACGTAACGACATTTATACGAACGAATTTGTAGCTACCTAATGGAATCACCTTGTGGGGGGCCTACCCACGCTACGCCTTCCGGTACGTGGCCGCCACTCAAGAACCTTCCCGCCCCAACGGCCATCGGTTCTACGCGCAATGTGCCCCGCCCACTGCCACTTCAGTTTAGCGATTCATAGTCCGCTGGATGCGGGTGGCGCAGGACCGGTCATTGTGGCAATCTTTGGGGGAGGCCTATGTTCAGCAGTGGACGTCTTTCGGCTGATATGATGATGATGATGATGATAATGGAATCAATATTTGTAGACATCGGTATACCTAAACATACCTTAGAAGTATGTACTTAATACGATATTATTAGGATTAGGAACAGTCAACTGCAAAAAATTGTATCTACGTTCTTTTTACACAGAATTAAAATGCACTGGGACATACAGGGTGCTCGCAAGCATTCCGAAAGATTTCAACTATGCATTCTAGACATCAAAATAAACAAAAAATATTATGAGACCTAATGTCAATTCCACAATAAAAAACTATTTTTTTAGGCTTTTTGAATACTTTTTAACATTTCCAGAACTTTTTATCATAACAACAATTTGCTTAAATTATTTATTTCAATTGTTTTTTTTAGGTACAGGTTATTTCGTCAAGTCTATTCGTATTTTTTGATTGTCAAGCAAAAGGTGTGGTAATATTAGAACACATTGTGGTAGCATTGTAATCAAAAAGAAGTTAAATGACGAGTTACGTCGAAAATCTTATTTCTAAAAAAGGTTGATTATCTCTGAAATCAAGCCGAATCCAGGAAATTTTATATAACATTAAAGACTCTAAATATGGTTAGGAATCCAGCATTAAAATCTTTCGGAATGCTCACGAGCACCCTGTATTTTTGAGCATTTTTATATACACCTTATTTTGCCTTTGACTGAACATGGTATTTGATTTGACTATCTATCACTGATCTAAACCGAAAGTAAACTAAAAATACACTATTTATAAACAGTTGTGAAAACCTCAATTTGGATTACGCGTTTAATAAAAGAGATATCGAGTAAAAAGTTGTTGTGTAAAAGTTATAAGATAAATTGCACAACTTTCCCGCCTTTTTGTGACCAATAGGCCCAGTAGTGACTGTGGGTGTTAGACCGATAAATCAAATGAAATCTTAGTTTAGCATTAGGTTGCGTTTCCACCAGAGATGTGCGAAGATGTGTTTCCATACAAATGACACCTCGTTCGAGTCATTAATAGGTGTAATTTGTATGGAAACACATCCTCGCACATCTCTAGCGGAAACGCAGCCTTAAGGTCGGACGCGAGTAAACGCTTTTTTTACTACAATGTGATTTTTTTGCCGGAAATTCTCCAACTTGCAGTACCTAATCTTTTTGGGGCAGGCAGTGTCACCACCCCAACGATGCTGGTACGTTAAATGAGAATAGACGACTTATTTGAGATGACCCCACCGGGAACAACTAAGAGGGAGTTCGATCTAAGGTTGATTTACAAGGGTTTTTCAGAGAAGATATAGATCTTGTAGTTGCGGCCTACGTGTATGATACTATTGACGGTGACTTTTAGAAAAACATTCTAGAAATGTTCGTGTGCACTAACCAGGTCAGGAATCATCGTCAACTAAGTAGGTTGGTAGTACAGTCTAGGCCAGGTTACCGCTAAAATAATCGTATATCCTGATATTCCTGATATCCTGGCCAGATGAAATTTCATATAAGGAGCCTACCAAAGTGAGGTAGATATAATTGACCCTTAGAGAGGATCTGGTAGGTGTAACAGCCACTGAGGAATATGAGAATATTCTTACGTTACGTTGATTGTAAAATCCGTCTGGCAGACATGCGGGCGGACTAACAAGATTATACTGAGTGTCGGGTTCCAGACGGGCGCCTTTCTTGTAACTTTAGATACGCCTAACCCCATTTTCTCCGTCTCGTTAACTGTATGTCACATGAGAAATAATTCTGATATTATTCAATAGCTGCAAACATTAAGAAAACGTCTAGCTAATTTGGAAAACAGGAGGATACCAAAGTTTGTCACCAGTATACTTATCCAGGGAATAATTGTACAGCGTAGGCCAGATACTTGGCTCTCTAAACTATCTTTCACAAGATTGGAAGGATTCTGCAATATGACAATACCAAAACGACGACGGACCTTCACTCAGAAACATGGAAAACACCGTCAAACCAATGGAAAAGTTTTCGCCTCACTGAAGTGGATCTAAATACTTTGTCAATTGTCAAGGGAATACTAAATATTTTGTATTATTGTAGGGATAAGAACTGTGGGTGGGTACAATATCGGCCAAGCCATGGTGTTCACAATATAACTACATATTTGAGCATTTGACCGTTCCGATCTTCCGATGTCTGAAGAGGACTGTATTCGTTCGTGCAATGGAATGTCAGGCCACGCATGAAGCGGTCTACCAATTGATATACACTTATGACATTTATGATTTATATAATATATTACAGAGAGCGCAAATGGGAATGCCTTCATTGAAGGCACCATCCTTCACGTTTTGGGTCAGTATGTGCTTATAATAATTTAGGAACGCAGACCGCTCTGGCATTTACTGGGGTCAATGTACTGCCAATATTTTTTGTGTCAATCGATTTATGAATATTTGCTTCTGCTAATACGATTATTTTCGGTGATCTGGTCTAAAGGAATTATAATATCTGAATTATTTGCAGTCGTTAAAACGTCTTACCTTGTAACATATTCATTTAAATGTCACCATCAAATCATAATATTCATAATTAATCTTTAAAACTTATGTATTTCAGTTATACATAATGCGCGACATATTTCAGGGAGATTGGGTGTCCATAATATGTCGCGCAGTGTACGTAACTTAAAAAGCCTATGTGATTTTAATTTTGGCTTTATGCTGGTAATGTCTCACGGTCGAAAACATTTAAGAGGTAAAGAACTGTACCTTTCAGTAACGTTGAATTGAATTGTTTTAACTATACGCTACGCTACGTCTAAATTATCATAACTGCAATTTTTATTAAGATATTTGCGTCCAAAAGCGCGTCCTCATCTCAAAAATGCCATATTTGGCATATTAATGCCATATTTCTGGCATTTAATTTTTTATTTGCTTTTCAATTTAATGCCAAGTTCACAGGATGAGTTAATATGACTGAATTAGGCGCTTAAACTCTTTCGCGAAACTAATGCAATTTTGGACTTTACAGCATCCAGTTAAGATCCACGATGGATTAACGCTAATGATCCTCATCCGTGCAGTGAGAGAAACTGAGTTGTGAAGCAATCAACATCTTAAGTTAAGTTAACCATAGTTTATGGGCTCATTGTTAAAATAATTGTGTCAATGAACTGTTGTTAGGGATACATGGCGCCAAGCCAGACCACAAAATATATAATGTAGTGATTATAGTATAGTTATAGTAGTGATGTACCGATTCTGGCACCAGAAACCAGAACTAGCTACAATTCCCTAGTAACCGTCGTTATTGGAGATTTATGGCAAATTCAAAGTTTACGGCAGGGTATGTATACAGGTAAGTCATTAATTTCGAAATGGATCTAAAATAAACAATGCGCACAGCTTGAACAGATTCGAGTTCAGGCTCAGGCAATTGATAACAATGTACTAACTTGAGTAACTTGTTAAAATTCGTAAACAAACGATAAGGAAAAACCGGTCATTAAACGATTACCAACCGGTAACCAGTCTTCACGGTTTCAGTGATCGCGAACTCAGTTAAACGACTCGTACTTGTATCTTATACACGTTGTATTATGGGTCTTGACTCGAGACTCGAGTGGTCAGAGGGCCTATCGCGAACCGCGATCGACGTGCTACCTCCCACTCACACTTATGTACAAATTTGCAAGTGCAACAGAGACAACACATGGATCGTGGTTGGTAGTAGACCTTTAGTTGACTTTAAGCGTTTGTATTAGCTAAGTTTTATTATTTGCAGGTCTCGCGATTGTTGACGCTCCAAACTGGCTCCGGTCTCAAGGGTATTGAATGCAACCGCGCAAAACGAAATAATGCACGAAATTATAATCTCTTGAATGTTTGCTATATAGCTAAATCCGAAACCGTCACTGGCCATTCGTAACCCTTATTACATTGACCATAAATTAGAAAAATTGTTCACTCCATCTCAGAGTCAAATGGAATTCGGTTATTCCTCGTATGGGTAAAGGTCTGACATACTACGGCGTCCCTCTCGTCACTGTATAATCTATAGGTGTCAACCGCTCTTAACTCTCTAATGCACGCCAGGCGAATTAGGACTGTTTTCTACTGATGGAAAAGCGCAGAACCCAGAATATACAGTACCGGCCAATAATATATCACATTCGTGACTTTTTGTATGAGCGTGTATAGAGTAAGCGGCACATGTTCGCATGTAGATAGCATATTATTTTGGTACTTTTGCACAGTTTAATGATGAATACTGCAATTAAGTATTGTGAATTGCAATTGGAGACACAGCATATTGCTAAAATAGCTGTAGTAAAAAAAAGAATTTTACTAAGAAATCCATGCCTTACGCAAAATCTCTTTATGAAAAAATCACTACATGATGACCAGTTTTTTCATCGCTAGTGTAAAGGCCTATGCCTAGACTATCTATAGTCGTGAGGTGGAAAGTGTGTAAAACACTTACAAAAATAAAAATAAATCTACTGAAAAAAACCTGTATGTGATATATTATTGGCCGGTACTGTATGTTTTTGTGATCAAATTGATCAACCACAACGTGGCGCGATAAATTGGCGGCAAAACTGTTAAATCCTTACACGACACATCGGTAACATCGGTTTCGTGCAGCTGCAGACAAAGTACCAAGTCTTTACAAAGGGATTTATTTTTTATGGATTCAAAAGACTCGTCAAGTATTCTCGCGTGCATCAGTTGGTTGTCATTTTTTTGTAAACGCTGTTACACAATGAGACATAAATAATCTCAAGGACGAAACTGGGTACATTATGTTATGACTTATGATAATGACTGTCTATGTCTAGTGTCTGATCATGTTGAGCAATCCATCTGAATCTTAAATAATAGTTTAGTAGCTAATAAATTAATAATTGTAGTTTGTAATATAAAAACATGTTTAATTTATCTATTTGTGATTCTCCATTTGTAATGGATACTTTTGATTATAGATGTTAAATTCTCATTCCCATACTTTGTTTCAATGATTTATAACAGGGGTCGGCAACCTTTTTGCAGCCAAGGGCCACATATAGGTAAGTCAACGAAATTGACGCGGGCCGCACTTTTTTGCTAACTAGGAATATAGCAATAGACTATTATACAAATAACGTTTTATTGAGGACGATCTGTTCATTATCGTCTCAGCTTATGGACACTATACAAAATAGACATGGAGGCACGCGGGCCGCCGGTTGCCGACCGAATTTATGACATGAGTCAAGAGTCAAGCATCTATTTTTACAGAAAACGACACTGTTACGATTTAGAATCATTTTTAGGAGTGTTTTTAAGGTTACCTATTATCTGCACACTGGGCAAGTAGCGATCGCAGTAGCGTGTCCAATTCATGTGAGAAAAGTGAGGAAACACCCCAAAGGAATTTAAAAGTATTAACTTGCATAATTGTGTACAAAATTAAGTACCATTAAGGCCTTGCCAAGATGCCATTCTGCAATCGGATACGCTAAGCGATAAGTCATTTATTAAATGTATGAGAATGACAGAGTCGAACGAAAAGTCACGTGACCATTTCCATACATTATTAAGGGCATGTGACTTATCGCTTAAACATCGTATACATTTTGCAGATTGGCATTTTGGCTAGACTAGTTTTACGAATTTCGTGTTGTTAGCCTTATCCGCAAGAGAAAAAACCACAGATGTCATATATACCATAGATCAAGCAAACATATCTACTTAGCGTGCCAAATGAACTCAGTAAAATCTACTGAGTTGTCCGTCTTTAATCGCAGCTTGCAGCTTTCGGGCGTCAAATTTTGTAAGTTGAAGTGAACAAAAACATTAATAATGCCTCCTTAACTAATATTAATTGCAACAACACAAAAAAATATGAATACTCAAGGGCCTGAGACATATTTAAAATCATAGGCAAGTAACAACTTCAGTACAAAATCTGACACGCTCGGCCGCCATACAAATGAATGAACTTGTTTCTTCTATCCAAATCTAATTCTGTGGAAAAAACGTTAAAAAGGTTAAGGCACTTACTGCGGCGCGGGTTCGCCTTCGGCCTCACACTCGATGATGAAGGGCTTGTCGGCCTCTCCGGGCTGAGCCACCATGAACAGCTGCTCCTCCATCGTGGGCTGCTTCACTATCCGCGGCGGTGACGTCACTGCGACAAACAATAGCTATCAAAGCGAGGCCTACACACATATCCTCACTATCACAGTTGCGTACGAGTGTAACCCCCTTATTCATAAACGTTTGCTAACTTAACAAGCCGATAATAATTGTTTGTCCCTTTTGCTCTTATGGACGCATTGTTAAGACCGAAAGAGGCAAACAATTATTAGCGGCTTTTTAAGTTAACAAACGTTTATGAATAAGGGGGTAAGTGTTTATTTTTATGGAATAGGAGAAAAGCAAGCAGACATATCGCCCGATGGTAAACGACCACCATCGCCCATGGACACCCGCGGTATTACAAGTGCGTTGTCGACCTTTAAGATGAGAATACATTCTTTTCTTGAAGTTTTACCCCCTTATTCATAAACGTTTATTAAGTTAACAAACCGCTAATAATTGTTTGTTCCTTTTGCTCTTATGGACACATTGTTAAGACCGAAAGGGACAAACAATTATTAGCGGCTTGTTAAGTTAGCAGACGTTTATGAATAAGGGGGTTAGAGTGGCAACATGTCAAACTTGGTAATATCATGGAGCCTTGGTTAACTTGGTGTATAAAATGAAACCAGGGTAGTATTCTGGAAGATTCTTTAACCAACATATTAGTAATGACTAGTGACCCTGTCAGTGAAGTCTTGGGTATGAATCTTCATTTGGGCCTTTATTTAATTTATTCCTGTCTTGAGCACTAAATGTTTGTCACTGGGTTATTGGTGCTTTTTGGCCATGTGGTTACATTTATAACTACTTAATATAGTATAGTAGCTTGGATTCTACTAATTCTTAGTACCCATACTCGTAATATAATTACTATTTTCATTAATTTTCCAGTAATCCTGACTTTGAATATACCTCATTCTAATTTTCAGGATATGTTCAGTGCACAATTGAATATAAAGACTAATTGAATATTGAGTACCATTGAAAGTGAAACAATAGTGCATGAAATTTCAAGTATCAATACCATAGTTGAATACATTAACATTAAATTAAATTTAATGATGTTATTTGCTTAGCACAGAGTTTTTCTTATAAATTAAAATAGAAAAATATAAAAAATTAAAAAAATAATTGATTCAAATAATAAAGTACAGTTGGCTACGAAAATAACATGAATATTTAAATCCTTTTGTGGTGGACATGTTACAAAATATGTACATATTATTTAAAAGTAACTGTACTGACATTGACATTATAATAATATATCGTCAGTTGACAACCAAAACTCACTAAGTAACAAAATACGTACTTGAAATAGAGATCATATCTAAGTTCTGATTCAATACTGACATATGGGGTTGCAAAGAGTAGTGTCAATTTTTAGTGAGTTTTGCTTGTCAGCCGGCGATATGTACAGACAGATGTTGTGTCTTTTTCCTTGAGATTTTTGCGAAAAATCCTAATTTGTATTGCTATCACAATGAACTTCAGTATCCATTGCCCTGAAGGTAATTGAGACAGATAAAGATTATGCACTATATCTATATGCTTGAATCTACCAAAAAGCAGTATGTTTACAATACAACAAATAATAAAAACATTAAATACTGATAATAGTTGGATCCTCAATTACCGTTAATTCAATAAATTAGTTTGTTGCAGATAATAAAAATAAAATGACACTATATTCCTGATAGATACTAATTATTACAAATTAATATAATAAAATACATATAAGGACACACTACCCATGAGATTCCAATGTTTGTAATGTATGATTTTTTCTTTCATATTACAGTTAATTAATACAGGTATGATAAATCATCAAAAATATGATGCCATATATAAAATAATCCTTTGTGTAGAATAAGCGACTAAGATTAGTTATCAGAGATCCAATTTGATCCGGGAATTAGTATTAAACACATGTTTTTAATTTGTTTTGTTGAAAGAAAACTGAATGTTCAGTGAAAGTGCCTGATAAGTTCACGGACTTTGGCAAGTTTTCGATTCTTGTAACTTTAAAGAGACTCATGAATGTGAATAACTTATATGATAACAATAAAGATACGTGCAAATATGCAAATACTTACATAGCGCCGAGGAGTGCGCTGCGACCGCCAACAAACATAGTAGTTTCACCGTCGTGCCCATGGTGCGGTCTTGCCACTTGTGTATCTAACAAGAAACCAAACAAACTGTTAACAACACATTTCCCCGGCACACATGTTCGCCACACTCGATGACCTAATCCGAATAAAGCTTGCCCGTAATGACAACACCCACTAAAAATAGTATCAACAATTTCACAAAATTGCCGCCCTGTTATGACACAAGAACTCTTTCAAAGATTTAATAAATGAACACCGAATTTATAACAACTCCAACACCACTTGTTCACTAGAAACTATTGCCGGAAAACCAACTAATTCCTTTCTTATTCACGAAACCGTAAATCGATAATTGCATTTTTATAACAATGACACTGAAATAAGTAGACAAATATATGATTTTGTGTAGATTTTTTCTCATTTATTACCTAAATTCCTGCTTTATAATAATATCATCGCGGTTAAACTAACTGAAATAAAATAACAGATTTATAGGCGGGGCCTCTGAGATTCTAGCTGTCGTTCGTTCATAAATGGTTCAATGACTGACTGGCGCGGCATAGACAAAACGTTTATGGCGTGCAATGCGGCCATGACATGTGCTTTATCTCACTCTAGCGCAACGCATTAGGATAACCCGTCTTGCTCTTGTTATCGCATAAACAATAGACTGTACGAAGTGGATGCGTTCGAAATAATAAAAAGAGTGTATTTTCATTTTGAAAAACTGTCTAGTCGTCATGGTTATAAAATAAGTGTTTATGTTTTGATCGGTTTAGTTTAGTTTTTAGGAAACTCCGATCCGATTACCAGTTAAATTCATTTGAAGTCCTAGATTTCGCAAAATGATAAAAAAATAGCGATCGCCTGGGTCGTGTTTTATAATTTACAATTTCGCTGTTTGCCTCTCTAACGCACGCACATATTGGCTAAAAAGAGAGGCAAACAGCGAAATTGTAAATTGTACCTTCATAAAACGCGACCCTGGGATACCGTTATCTAATAATGCCTGCAATTCCTAAGGTGTCACATGCGCGTCAACAACCTTCGAGCATTTACAAATAAACTGAAGAGTATGGGGTTGGAGTGTTGGACTTTTTTAGCCCAGGCCTCTACTGTCATGAACTTTTGAGCGCCGACAATGCACCCAATAGCACTACGCTAATACGAGTGCTGAGTTTTGAATTTTGAGCACGGGCGCTTAAAGAACGCCGACCAAAGCATATATTATAATACTCTAAATTCGACGCCGACACTCAAAACTGCTTAAAGCTCAAAAACGCTAGATCAACGCTATATGCAAGAATTTTACATTATTTCACCAAAGAGAATGTAACAATACTGACAAAAAAGCATAGCAAAAATACTAGAAAGTTACAGAAGAAAAAAACAAATTGTCAATTTTTTTTAGTAGTAATTATTTTATTAATATTTGTAGTAGTAGGTATCCATGATAATTTAAACTATGAATTTTTAATACACAAATTAGTCAAAATTATTGGAACACTCTTATCAATGGCGATTTTAATAATTTAACTCCGTGTAGTTACTGGTTTTTTATTTATTTTTGGTTACGTTTATTGTCGAAGAACCCTGACACAAAAATCTTTGTTGCTCGATGGTTGAACCTGTACCCTGCGCGGAACATACCTACTACACTATGAGTAAGAATAAGTCTAATCCATTTTTTATAGAATTTAGGTTGTAATGAAAATAGTGGTGAAAAGAACATTCAACTTTTCTCTTACCTTTTCTTATTTGGAATTCAATAATGAATATGCTCTTAATCAATTTACCACTTTTTTTGTTTCGTCTAAAATTACTGCATTTTGATGGTGTTCTTATTATTTGTATGTAGACAGCTAGGGGGTAATTTCACTACTGAAGAAGGTGTGAAGGAAGTGCTATCATCAACATCATTTTAGCCAAAACACGTCCACTGCTGAGCATAAGTCTCCCCTCCGGATCTTAACACACCAGTTGGAAGCGATCTGCATCTAGCGTCTCCGGCGATCTTCATATAATTTACATAGCTATTCACCTATCGTAACATCTCTTTACAGGTAGCGGCGAAAGTATTTTAAAGAAACAGCACAAAAAATGTCATCAAGTCAAAAAAAATGCGTTACAGATAAAATCATGTAGTAACATAGACAGTGACGTCAGCGGACCTGCGATTGCCAAAGTCATTCAGTACCCTTCTAAGCAGGAGATAGCTATGTCTTCGTCGTACAGCGGTTCGGGAGAGTACTACAAGAGATATGATTACGACATCGTGCCTGTGAAAGATACGCTCACTAGTCAAACATCAACAGATTCACGAGGGGAGAGGATATCCCTTACAGAATCATACCTAAATAAAATAGAACAAAACATGTCAGAGGAATTGCAAACGCAATCCTCCTCGAACACACTAAATTCTAGTATACAATTCTTCAAAACCACTGTCGAAGAGATTTTTAGTAAATTCTACACTAATATGCAAGATTTCGAGCTGTATAAGAAGAAATTCCACGATATTCTGAAAAAGGAGCAAGGGGAATGTGTTGAGGAAATGGAAGAATTCATAAAAGATATGATTCGGCACATAATGTCGACAGAATCTTCTGAATTCAATGCAGGATTGCAGTTTAAAGATGGCAGCAAAGCATCCGAGAACGCGGCCTCAAGCATTTCAAAGCTCGATGATATGCAATCGATAATGGAAGCATTCAAAAATGAGAATTACAATTGCATCGAATCTGCGAGCGAGGAAAAGAGTAGCGCAGTGAAAGTTGACAAACAAGGATGGAAAGATAAGGTGAACAGCGCTGACACACTCAACATCTATCTAATGTCCAAGACCCCATACGTCAAAATAAAGATGAACAATAATAACAACAACCATTTGTCCGAAATTCAAATTATGGAACGTTGTAACCGAGATGTTGGCAAACTCGTGGCGTCAGCTGAAGATATGAAAATGTTATCTGCTAAAAAGATGGAACTAGCCATGTTGGAAACATTCACAGAGGGTCCCGAATTCATAGATCGTAACATACCAGTCAAAATATCATTTGCCAAGAAAAACATACACTCCGACGACGAAACCAAGCGCGAATCGAACCGAAGCGAGAAATCTTTCCTGGGATGCATTTGCAGCTACCTGTGCAAAAAAATACGTAAAGCTACTAATTTCGGATTGTAATTTTATTAATAAAGCTCTCGGAACAATTCATTACTTTATTGAGGACTAGACATTTGTAAATAATGTAAAGGTTATCATGATTCGCTATTATCTTCATAATTGTCTAAGTAATACCACTTGATTCTTGAGATGTGTTTGCAGAGAAGTACAGCGAACTCCTTCTTCATATGTAGCAGTTCCCTAATGGTTTGTAGGTCAAGCATGATAAAAGCTTCTCCATCTATTTCCTCTTCTCTCATTTTATCGGCTAGAACTTTGCAGTCATCAGTGCTGCTGAGGTAGGCGTATACGTCATCGACGCTCCAGTCTAAAGGGTTTGGGGACAGCTTCAATTTCCCTTTGATCCAAGTCGCCGCCGTATTTTTCTCGAACATCTTATTATCGGAAGGCAAAGGATCATAGGTCGTGAATTTGAGTTTCTTAAGCTCCGGTTCCTCTGAATCGGATACATCAGAAATGTTCTTAGCATCACGAGAATTGGAGCTGGTGTCATTGCTTTCATTCTCAGAGTCACTGTCGTGTTGTTTCTTGTTCGCGCTGCTATTGTAAATAGTTTCGACGTCTTTCTTGTTCCAGTGAGATTCCTTCATTTGTTGAGCGAAATTTGGGAGTTTTGCGCCTCTCGTTTTCATTTCTAGCTTGGGGTAGTTGTTCTTAGGTTCTCTTTTCCTTCTTTGGGCTCTCTTATAGTCGCTGTCAGGTGAATTGGGTCTGGTGCCGGACTCTGAAGGCGGTGTGGAACCGGCGCTATGTTCTTCTACGGATTCTCCATCCTTATTGCTCTCGGTTTCTTGAGGTTGAGGCTCTTTCTCTTTCTTTTCGGGGGCAGTCTTTTTCTTCTTCTTCCTTCCATTGAGGCTGCCTTTTGGTCTGCCTCGACGCTCGGTAACATTATCTGGAAGAAATAAAAATGATATTAAACAAGTTACTGAATTATCTATCGCCTTAGGAATGAGATAAGAGATTAGAAATGAGACAAATGGTCGTTCGTTCGTAATTAGCAAGGGTCCACTTGAACTGAATTAGCCGCTTCGCGAGATAATTGGCGCGCAAGGCAGCTTGATCAATGTGGTTTTGCTCGCCTGGCTATTAGGTACATTACGCCTTATGTGCCGCTCAGATGAGAAGTTCCTTTTCATTTACGATTAGGTGTAGTGGAGCCATTTTGTTGTGACAACATAAAAAAAAAAAAAAAAAGTCAACCACCTGGAACGAACGAACGAACAGCGGCCCTACCGTGAAAAAGGAAATTCGTAAATTTCGAGGATTTGTTTCGCTCACTCTAATGACGCCTTCGTTGGAGTGACAGAGAGAAATCCTTGAAATTTACGAATTTCGATTTTCGCGGTAGTAGGCCAGGCTCGGGCACGCTTGCATCTTGCCGCACACGTCCCACTAGTGGCGTCGTTGGCTATGGGTACATACGGAATGTGGACTTGTCGACCAGCTGGCAGCTGTGCGGGCACTGGTCGGGGTACTCGGTGGGACCGAACAGGCTCGGGCACTGCATCTTGCCGCACACGTCCCACTAGTGGCGTGGTGGCTATGGGTACATACGGAATGTGGACTTGTCGACCAGCTGGCAGCTGTGTGGACACTGGTCGGGGTACTCGGTGGGACCGAACAGGCTCGGGCACGCTTGCCGCACACGTCCCACTAGTGGCGTGGTGGCTATGGGTACATACGGAATGTGGACTTGTCGACCAGCTGGCAGCTGTGTGGACACTGGTCGGGGTACTCGGTGGGACCGAACAGGCTCGGGCACGCTTGCCGCACACGTCCCACTAGTGGCGTGGTGGCTATGGGTACATACGGAATGTGGACTTGTCGACCAGCTGGCAGCTGTGTGGACACTGGTCGGGGTACTCGGTGGGACCGAACAGGCTCGGGCACGCTTGCCGCACACGTCCCACTAGTGGCGTGGTGGCTATGGGTACATACGGAATGTGGACTTGTCGACCAGCTGGCAGCTGTGTGGACACTGGTCGGGGTACTCGGTGGGACCGAACAGGCTCGGGCAGGCTTGCATTTTGCCGCACACTTCGCGGCAGAATGCCGATACTTGTGCCGTCGTCGTTGCTATGGGGACGTATGCGTGGTATGTGCTGGATTTCAGTCTGAAAATGACAGATAAATAATAAGGATGTTTTCACCATCTCCGAAAGCAATGGCCGTGTGGTGAAGTCGTAATAGTACATTGTGTATTTAGGGCGGTAAGCAAGAATTTCATAATTCTTGTACCGCCCGTGGCACACACAATGTTTTTCATCCCACCTGTGATGCAAAAAAGTAAATAAAACAATATATTTTCACAAAACTACTCTAAAATGGTCTAAATCAGGGATGACTTAATTTCATCATTTTCATAAAAGAAATCTCGGCGCGGGAAAAAACTAGGACGTAATGACGCACCTACACAGCGCATCACCGCAGCGTATTGGCGCACTTACGGAACAGGTGTGATGAAAAAATACATCCTCAATTCGACTAAGAGATTTGAAGTATGTTATGTTATGTTAAGGCTGTCGAGCATCCACTGTGCTCATTCACCCCATTTCCCTTTGCTAGAGCTGCAGGTTAATGTTCCGGTAGCGTTCCCTCAATACTTCCTTCTAGCGTTCCAGTTTTCTTGCAGAACCGCAGAACGTCTCTGAGTTCCTTCTCCAGCTTATCCCTGCCAAACACGTCATATCTCGCCGCTGTATACATGATGCATTTAGCAAGGACATGAAGGCTGGTTCCGTCTCTTACGCAATGGGGACAGACTGAGCTAGCGCGTCTGGCGATCGCAATAGTATAGTACTGTGATGATCTGATGATGCTGCAGCCCATCACCAATCTTCAATGTATAAATGGTTACTTCCTCAGTAACACCCTTAGTCGAGTCTTACGACACCCAAAAAGTTGGGGTGGTGACAAATGTATTCTTACTGCCGTCACCATGCGGCGACGTGTTCAGTGTAAACCCGAGTAATAATGTCTGCTGAACGTCAGAGGCAAAAGGCAATCAATAAAAACACCGACAAACAAGAGTTTATTAGGAGTTACAAATAACAGTAAAAGAAATTAACTTACTTGGCCCTCAACATCTCCAGTCTCATCCCGTCTTCCGGTGGACCCTCAGTCTCCCAATCCTTCAGCAGCTTCGCCGGCTTGTATGACGCCGAAATCATCTTATTGAGCACCTCTTTCAGCACTAAAGACAACGGCCCGGGCCCAACATGCTTTGGCAACTGAGATAACTTGTTCCTACTAATCGTTGGTCCGGCGTAACATTTGTAGTTGAAGAAAATTCTCTCGCACCATTCATCAGTAGATTTCTTGAGGTCCTCCTTAGGTTTAACTTCTTCAACAGGTTTTGGAGGCTCTTTTACAGCATTTATATCAGGGATATGCAGCTCATAATTATTACTATCGCACCATCCTACTGGGAAAAGGAGATCACTGTTCTGTGCGTACCAAAATTTTTCTTGGATAGGAATGAGTTCCACGCATACCATATGTTCTACGATCGCGTCGATAGTGGCTACGTGGATTTCTTCATGATTTAGCGGGTTTACCGCTTCTAATTTCATGTTAAGTTCCATCCCTTTTAAAGTTGGCTTTGTGCCAAAGCAGTATTCGGGGGCAGGGACGGAAGATGTCATGGAAAGGTATTCATCCCAGTCGAAAGGGCCTTCCTTCCAAACTTTTGGTTGTTTGAGGGTGAAGTTGTGTTTCTTTGCCCATCCTATGGGGTAGATGTATGGGTGCATGGAATCGCAGAGCCAGGCAGTTTTGGTGTCTTCATAATCGTCTGCATTGTCGTCGATAACGACTAGGAAGTGGAAATTGTTGAAGACCTTCAGTACTGTGGCGGGACGAATAGTTTTCATGTCGTGAGGATCTAACGCTTCCACTTTCATGCCGCTTACGAAGTTGTGGGATTCCAGGCTTGGATTCGGCTGTGAAATGTGATAAATTGTATTTAGCACTTCAGTGTCATGAAACTCATGAAGATTATTCCCACCCAACTTTAAACAACGCCAAAAACGCCCATGCTTTTTATGGGAAGAAATAATAAAATTGTATATTGGGAAAGTGGAATATTGCAAACACACCCATAAGACGCGCAGGGACAGGTCAAGTACTTCAGTGTACCTGCATAATGTACTGAAGAATTAGAAAAATGTTTAAAATAATACATTTCATCTGCTATTTATTTCATTGTTAGATATCGTCAGTCAGTTCTTTGAAACATCAGGGATCGGAGAGCAATTATTATCTAGTTCTAGTAATATTTTATTCACATATCTTAATTATATTCTATCGTAAACAGAGATCGGAAAAATGTGCGTCATTCTTTGAAACATTCTCCATCCCGCATCACGCATTGTCAACCAGAAGAAAAATTTAATAATACCAATGTAAGGTAGATATACAGACTTGGTGCTTTGAGTTTTGATTCTCCTAGGAGATTTTAGAAGTTTTTCGATGACTGATGACAGCATCTCTAATTATCACATTGTAGTAGAAACAGAAGTTACCTGGAACAGATCAGGGGGTGTTGGTTCCTTAATAGACTCTTCAGCACTTTGCCTCAACTGTGTGCTCAGCTTATTCTTACAGGAGAACTTGTTCACCTTGCCCGGATATTTAAATTGCCATGGCGAGCCCTGGAAATAAAAATGTTTACAGTTAATACTATACTAATACATAATAACCTGAGTGGAGACCGCGTCTTGACAAGCGTAGTGTAAGGACGCCCTCAGGCAAGGTGGGAGCGACGATTTGCGTTGAGCTGGCAGGAGCTGAATGCGAGCAGCCGAAGATCGAAAACGGTGGCGTGAAATTGAGGAGGCCTATGTCCAGCAGTGGACTGCGATAGGCTGATGATGATATACATAATAATATACTAGAAATGGTATCAAACATTGTATTAACAAAAACATATGCATGACATTGGTTACACGCGAATTCTGGCGTCAGTTCAATCCATCACTCCTATTGTCTGTTGGTTGATGCCAGGCGAATTTGAACTCTGTGTTTTTTCTTTGGTCTAATGTGAAAATGATGGAAAATCATCACTTTTACCCCCTCATTCATCAAAAAACTTTCGAGGTGGATATTAGATCATGTGTTTTTTCTTATTTTACTAACGAAACGTTTATAAACGCAAATGTTGAATGGACAGATAATGACAAACGAATACTAAGCCGATGGAGCTTTGATGTTTTGAAAGGGCATTAAACTTTATCACCACGACATAAAATCGAGAAGTGGTCCTAGATCTTAATTTTGGCTGATAGTACAAACACCGACACAGTTAAATGACCATTCACGATTCACGCACTTTATGATAAGCAAGGATCGGACAAACGCTCGTCATTTTGAAAACAACCCTGTTCCGTACAGTAGAGACTCCCTTATCTTATGATATTTACTTGTTTTATTTAATATGATGTTTTTTTAATAACACTAACACAAAGTATCTATTTAGGAGATCTCAACTCTTTCTTACTTGTACAAGTTGTACATATCATGATTGCGATCAATAAACGATTCAATTAAAATTAATTAATATATGCGATATACATAATCCGTTTAAATAGTTTTATTTCATGAATAATTATCGCGGTAACGAAGAAGATATTATACACTCGATACATCGAAATTCAATATCAAAAATATTAAATCGTTAATGGGTCGCAAATTCGCTATCATGGAGTGTACAGTCACGTCTAAAAATATGTATACAAAAACAAGGTTGCATAGATATGTAGTCATACATTGTATCAAAAATATGTATCTATTACTGACACCAAAAAATGTATTGATTTAAACTTTCACGATTATCACTCATATTTTACAGACAAACGCAATGCAGTCTGCCTGCGACCACGGGTGTAACGTCATGCCCGAAACGTCAGGATATAATTAAACGTAAGTTTACGCGATTAAGACCCGTTTGTCTGTAAAATATGACCAAAAAATGTATCCATTAAACTATTTCAGTATTATGTAATCACAAAATGCTTCATACATTTTCATACTTAAATAAATTCCATTTAAATGTATTCACCTCGTAGTCAAAAATAAGTATACATGAATGGTTTCCGTTTACATGTAACCACACCAATTTTTCAAATATTGATATACCCCGTTTGATTCATAAATATGTATTCAGACGGCAAAAACAAACCTTGCCTGACTGGCATAGAATCGTAAGTTGTATAATTAACTGATTTGACAATTCACGAAAACAGTGCAGACTTGTCACTGCATACATCTATCTCACGATTATTCTATGACGCACTTGACAGTCCAAATTTTTAGATTGAGCTCAGTTGTAAATATTGTGTATTTCAGTTTAGGGTCATTCACAGAAAAGTGCCCTAATCATTTTTTGTTTTTATTTTAATAATATCAAGTTTTTTCTACTCAGTCAAAATCGGAACGGCATTTTGCAACTAACAGGAGAAATATGTCCCTAACATGTTATTCTCGCCATCACAAATATATATATTATTCAGGGTGCTCAAAAATATCTGAACATGCACTCTAATGTCTTGAAAATAGAGTCGTGTTCTCCTATATTTTCAAGAACCGAACCTATATTTTTATAATTGTCATCGAATTATATTGATAGACAGTTGTCTATCTTGAATTTATTATTTATTACCAGCACTACAAACCCAAACTTCTTTATTTCGAATTGCCCTAAGAAAGTAATAAGAAAAAATAAAGATTTACAAGTGGTATTTACTTTATAATGCTTGACAAACAAAACATTTCTTCTCTCTTTCAGTTATAAAATAGTAGTTTTAATTTTAGTAACTAATATAAATAGTACATTGTGTATTAAGGGCGGTAAGTAAGAATTTGTGAACGAGTGTGAAAGTAAAGCCCAAGCCGAAGGCGCGGGCTTTACTTCACACGAGTTCATAATTCTTGTACCGCCCGTGGCACACACAATGTTTTTCATCACACCTGTGAGGCAAAAAGTAAATAAACAATATATTTTCTCCAATATGCTCGGAAATGTTCGCATTAATGTAGCAAAAACGAAACGCGAAGTACCTTCTTATGTACCAGCTCAAATTAAAAAAAAAGATTTTCATTATTGTACAGTTTTTGCGGCCGCGAAATTGTACTAAAATCCATTAATGTATTGTTTTTTACTTCTTAAAAACTACTTTTGGACTTTGAAAAAAATGCATACAGCCAAATTCTAAAGCCACGACCAAACGCCTGGTCTGGATAGAGCGAGAGACGGCGATCAAATCTATGGCCGTCTCGTTCTATCATGAGTTACAAACGCCTCGGTGTGTCAGGTCGTGTAGGTACGGTTTAATGAAACCATAGATATCGTTACTATTTTTTATGAACGACCATGCATTAAAAAAAAGTTTAGGCGGGAATCATAAGAGATTTTTTCTTTTCAATTGTTATTCAATTTGCAAGAAGAATTACTTAATCGATTGTAATAAATTTTGTTTTATTTCCTTGCATGTTTGGAGAAAAGTCCTATATGTGCCTCGGACGGAAATAGAATTTCGTGGATTCGTATGTAATTGTCGGCCTCAGCTTCGCTTCGTCCGACAAAAAATACTCATCCACGAAATTCGCTTTCCCGGCCTCTGCAATAATGTACTATTTCACAAAACTACTCTAAAATTGTCTAAATCAGAGATGACTTAATTCTATCATTTTCATAAAAGAAATCTCGGCGCGGCGCGCGGCGTGCGCCGCACCGCGCTAGTGCGACGTAATGTTGTATGAAAATCCTTGACAGCCTACTAGGACGTAATGACGCACCTACGGCGCGCATCGCCGCACTTACCAAACAGGTGTGATGAAATAGTACATTGTGCGTCAAGGGAGGTAAGTACGGAACTACTAACGAGAGTGTTAGAAGTAGGGCTGCCAACCGTCCCGCTATATGCGGGACGTCCCGTTTCTGGGGCCCTAAAGTATAGGTCCCGCAAAGGGTTTGCGCGGGACGCCGATTGTCCCGCTTTTCAGGGAATACTAAACTAGAAATACTAAATAATAATATAAATACGAATGTGAGAGCAATTTAAGATTGCGTCATGTTAATTTGAATGTACCGAGACGCCCGCCACTATAGCCCGCGAGTACCGTACACAGAACGTGTATAACTGCCAAAATATGAATGATTGCGATTTGTGCATTATTAGGTGCATCTAAATTTAACTGATCTGAAATTAAGCATTGTTTTTCAATATTGATATCATTCTTGCCCGCATTTTATAACCAAGTCCCGCAATTTATTCGCGAGTGTCCCGCATATCTGTGATCTTTGGTTGGCAACCCTAGTTAGAAGCCCGACGCCGTCAGGCGGAGGGCTTTTATGACTCGAGTTAGTATTCCACTTACCGACCGTGATGCATACAATGTTTTTCATCACACTTGTCAACCAAAAAATAAGTTTTAAGACATAATATTATTCCATGACGTACTGACGTTTCTATTACTCCCTAGGGGATTTCACTTTTCTATTACTCCCGCTACGCGCGCAAGCAATGGTGCGCTTAGACAGCAAGTGTGATGAAAATTATAATACCTATGAGTTTCATAAACAGCCACTACCTATTTGTAGCTTTAGATAGGTTCCATATTATAAAAGAAAGTCACTGGCCACATGGAAGAAACTTCATTTTAAAATCGATTACACTTAGACACGTCAAAACATCAAATCGTGTTTACATAATAATATTATCTATGAATCAAACGATGTATACAAATATTTGCCAAATTAGTGTGGTTAAATGTATAAGGAAATTCATGTATACTTATTTTTGACTACGAGGAGGATACATTTATATGTAATTTATTTAAGTATGCAACTTTCTGAAGCATTATGTGATTACATAATACTGAACCAGTTTAATGAATACAATTTTTTGGTGTCAGTAATAGATACATATTTTGGATGAAAATGTGTGGCTACATATTTTTCAAATCTTATTATGTATACATACTTTTAGACGTGACTGTAGGGGAGACCTAGGAGAGTTGACACAAAGGTAAGTTGACACAACGACAAAATCTCAGGAACTGTAGGCATTAGAAATCTGGCAATAGCGCAGTTCTAACCCTTTTCTCCCTCCCACCTACTCCTTAGTACACGCCATGGCCGCCGGCCGAACGGTTGCGGAATTATAGCGTCTGTGTTCAAAATTGTGCGAAAAGTAAGTTTTTACCCATTTTTTCAATGCCGTTTATTTAAGTGTTATGTTAAGAATTATGCCCTTTGTATACACCATTTGTAACGTCTATTTAAGTACATGTTTATATTCAAACATGTTATTTTCAAACGAGAACCGCTTGTAAGTAATAATCGCTAAGATATAAAAAAGCCGTTAATTTTGAAGGGAAGGTAAGTTGAAACAGCTTGTTTCAACTAACCTCCTATGTTGCAACTCTCCTCGATGTTAATTTATAGACTAAATATATATTTGGTATTTCAGAGTGCCTAAAGCAATAGAAGCAAACAGGAAACTAAGAAACGTTAAGAAACCATTCTTAGATTAATCAAAGCAAACAAAGACAATTAAGAAAAATAAATCTATCAAGTATAATAAAACGACTGGTGTAAACATAAAAAGGAATGCAATAGTCAGAATGAAAATGATAATGATTGTTTATGTCTGTGTTGCTTAGACCCATTAAAAAACAGTAGACCAAAAAATATATAAAAAATAGTTTTTTGGATTGCAAGGGCTGGGCACATGCAAAATGCTCATAATGGTGAACTGGACTACATATATGATATCAAACTGTTGGCCTAGTTAATTAAATCTAATTTTTTATTACGTTGCATTTTGTTATACATAGTTAGATATATTAATGTTCTGTGTTTTTTGTTGGTAACACTATCAATTACCATAAGAAGTTAGGTTGGATTTTTTAGTTAGATTTTTTTTTTTTTTCTTTCCTGAAAGGAGAAGACTTACAATTTTAATGTTTAATTAATCTCGTTTAGTATCTTAACGTTGATGTGATTATGGATAACTTTAGTATGCAAAAGACTCAAACTTATTTAAGTATGTAGGACCTGAATTATTAAAATAATTATCATCATCATCATCTCAGCCATAAGACGTCCACTGCTGAACATAGGCCTCCCCTCTGGACCTCCACATGTACCGGTTAGATGCGACCTGCATCCAGCGTGTCCCGGCGACCTTCGCAAAATCGTCTGTCCATCTTGTGGGTGGACATCCTACGCTGTTTGCCTAGCCGTGGTCTCCACTCGAGCACTTTTCGACCCCATCGACCATCTGCTCTGCGTGCAATGTACTTCAGCTTACTAATCCGGAGGGCTATGTCAGTAACTTTAGTTCGCCTACGGATCTCCTCATTTCTGATTCGATCACGCAGAGAAACTCCGAGCATAGCCCGCTCCATAGCTCTTACCTATAATAATAATTATAGGTAAGAAAAAACCAAATGTGTACTCACAGTCGTACAATGAAGGTGCCTTATTATTCTTATAAAAAAAAAACATATTTTTGTTAGTATATTTCTAATATTTTACCTCAAAGTTATTTTAGTAAAGTGTTTTAGTAAAATAAATACGATTATTGTCAAAACTGTCTTTATATTTATCT
>JALPQI010008270.1:0-38074 GCA_025490895.1 Thaumatotibia leucotreta
ATCAAAATTACTGTCGTGAATATAGCTTGTTGTTACAATGGATAGAGACTTACAATGAACTAGCAATAAGTGAAGACAAAATACAACTTTAACATCAGTGGACGTAGAGAGGTCTTTTTCAACTCACAAAAGAGTATTTGATAAGTCCAGAACCGAGGCAAAATATAAAAAAAATGATCCATTCCAACTAACATTTTAATAATGAATACTAAATATTAATATGATGATTATGACGCACTGATTACTAAAGCCAGTAGCTCATCGGTAATTTTTAAGTGTCAAAATCAAAATTATTTATTTGTATTTGTTGTTTATCGACTAATATTAGATTCAAGAGACATTTTTGTACTCGTAATTGTTATTAAAAGGTTTTTTCTTTATTTTGTATACCAGCGGTAGGTAGAATGTTATATTATAATTACATACCTACATACGAATTATTGTGTAATTTGACTTTGACTTCGAAAAAACATAATGGCGACTCCACGGATGCCAGAACCATAGCGAGCATCCAAAAGTCCCAAGCCTATCATCATTCTCCGACATGACAGATCTGACGGCTATGGCGGTGTGGCCATAGTAGTCAGGGATACCATACCATTTTCTTCTTTTCCCCTTCCTGTTTTTAGCGACGACATATCTGTCGTTGCTGCACTTGTAAATAATATTTGTATAGTTTCCATTTATTTTTCTCGCCCAAATGTAAATATTTTTTCCCAATTAAACCGTTCATTTTCTGCTCTACCAAAACCATTCTTAATATTAGGAGATTTTAATTGCCAACGTCAGTCTTGGGGTAGCTCTAATTCGAATTGGTTTGGGGAGCAATTGCTAGATTTAATTGATACACATAATATATGTATTTTAAACACGGGTTTGCCAACCAGACAGACTGACCCGGCCCAAGGAGCCAGTGCGCCGGACTTATCTTTATGTATCTATTTGGGTACTTTGTGACGTAACTCGTCAGAAAACTTCTTTTTGATTACAATGCTACCACGATGTGTTTTAATATTACCACAACTTTTGCCTGACAATCAATAAATAAGAATAGATTTGACGAAAAAACCTGTCCCTAAAAAAACATTTAAAAAAATAAATTTAAGTAATTTTATGATAAAAAGTATTGGAAATGTAAAAAAGTATTCAAAAAGTCTAAAAAAAAGAAAATTTTTTTTTGTGGTATTTGACATTAAGTGTCATAATATTTTTTGTTTATTTTGATGTTTAGAATGCATAGATAAAATCTTGCGGTTTCCTCGCGAGCACCCTGTATAGGGAGCACTCATATGCCTAGTTAAAAAATAAGTCGGCATAACTATGAAGGGATTACGAATGGTCAGAAAATACCACGTGGCGGAGAAATAGTAAGTTACCCCTTCCACGAACTGATCATCCCTGTTACCTGCTCCTATGATAAACTAATCAGTCCCAAAATGTCTGAAAGACAAATTAACTTAAAACCAAAACGTCACTTTCTCCAAATGCCTAAAATGGAGTATCCATTAAAACTGTATTAAATTTAGTTTTTCATAAATAGCATTGTTTAACTAATTTAATGATAACATTGATCATAAAACAGAGTAGTGCAAGGATTATAATTAGGCTTGGGACTTTTGGATGCTCGCTATGGTTCTGGCATCCGTGGAGTTGCCATTATGTTAACATTTTTTTCGAAGTCAAAGTCAAAGTACACAATAATTCGTATGTAGGTATGTAATTATAATAAAACATTCTACCGCTAGTAAACAAAATAATGTAACCTTTAAATAAAAATTACAAAAATATCTTTTCAATCTAATATTAGTCGATACTTAAAAATTGCCGATGAGGTACTGGCTTTAGTAATCAGTGCGTCATAATCATCAGTGATCGGTTTTTTGGATTCACCCGGCGGGTCTCCTATAGTAACTTGAAAAATAAACTTTTATTATTTATACGTATTTTCATGCAATTTGCCATGTTTTTGTTCAAGAAAATATGTTCTTGTGTGTGTAATATAATAGTCGCACCCGTCATTTTTTTATACGCGAAATCCCGCGAGGGAGAATCCAAAAAAACCGAAGACTGATAATCATCATTTATTAATATTTCGTATTCATCAAACTCAAATAGTTTATTGTATGAAAGTGAGTAGTAATAAAGGGGTACAGTAGTTTTGTAGTTCTTCATAATCAGCCAGTATAATATATGGCGCACAATAGATTTCATTACACGTTATGGGATAAAGTTTTAATGTCAATATATTAGAATTATGAATATTATAATTTATGAAATAAAATTATGAAATTATTATTATTACTGTGAATGTAAAGAAGTCAATGTCATGCCATGAAAAGTGTTACGAGAACAGATGATCAATAAAATAATCAATGAATAATAAAATAATCATCATTAAAGTGGTAGTAGGAATGGATAATTTTTTTAATATTTTGCGGGGTTAAACGGGTTCTGGACTTATCAAATACTCATTTGTGAGTTGAAAAAGACCTCTCTACGTCCAATAATGTTAAAGTTGTATTTTGTCTTCACTTATTGCTAGTTCATTGTAAGGCTCCATTGTAACAACAAGCTATATTCACCACAGTTATTTTGATGGAATTCACTTTTAATATGATTAACTATAAACACTTTTTTCACACACGCCGACTTTGAAATGAACATCACACAAAGAACAAAGACTTCTTCGTCATATTTTAATTCGTGGTACGGCTCTAACCAGGATTTAATCTCGCAAGTCGTGAAATTATCCATTTTAAAATTTTATTACAAACTGCGTAAACGATCTTTCATCTGAACTGACAACTTATTACTCAAGTGTTTATTTTTATTTGAAATAGATGTCAGTAGTCTGTCAAACAAAACACAATTATCAAAGAGGATGCATAGTAAAGTAAATCGTAGGTACGTATCATAGTATATGTACAATATGCATATCGCGTCAACAGTGAACTTTGACACGTGTGTGTAATAGATTTGTGATAAAATTAATTGTTATGTATGATTATGTATTGTTAGGTATTAATACGTATAGACCATGACATCTAATATGATTTAATTCCAGGCTTTGACTTTGACTTCGAAAATTTATTTTAACATAATGGCGACTCCACGGATGCCAGAACCATAGCGAGCATCCAAAAGTCCCAAGCCTAGTAATGACAATGACCTTGCATGAATCCGAAGCTAGAAGTCCCAGGTCCGAATCCGGTAAGGACATCTTTTCGTATTTATCAGAAAGAAATATTTTGTTAATTAATCACATATGTTTTAAATTATATTCTTATATATATCTATGTACTCGTTTGTATCCCTTTGTATGTATCTATTGATTAATGCCGATGATTATTGTCATGAGTTCGCGTAGATTAGTATGCTTTTACCTATGCCAGCATTTCGCAGATAGGTATTAAACGCCTAAGGTAATCCGTGCGGCAAACACATATTCTCACAACTGTTGATGTTGCTATTGTTTGCAAGTATACAAAGTTATTAGCCAAGCGGTGTATAACTGTATTATGTGGTACAAATACCTACAAGAATTTCAGTGTATGTGCAACCGTAGCAACTTAATTGCTGTTTCTGGTGCGTCTCGGTTGACCATTGACTTACACCAAAATATATCATTCGATTACGGTAACATTTGAATTTTTTTTAATAAATTTACTAATTTTAGACACTTGTAAATCCCAAAAACAGAGCAGTATACACTTACATCCGAAACTAATAAAACCGTAACGATAAGGAATAAAAAATAATAGTCATAAGACAAGGACCATCAATAAAAAATAAAAACTACATTAACAAATGACGTTTTAACTTTGACAGTTGAACACTTTCCCGCGAAAGTTTCGCGCCAAAACGTCAAAAGAGAACGGTTGTGCGACCTCAATCCAAGTCGAGCTGACACCGTAACCTCCTTACAGCAAAGAGAAACTAGTGAAATTAGTCCATCAGCTGTTCTGACGTAAACGCGTTCGCTTTTGTTCAGCTTACGTAGAACATCAACAAAATTAATTTTACCGACGGTAAAAAATAAGCAGTAAGTAAATGTCGAGCGATAGCGCGTCTGGTGTCCGCAATATTAACTTGGTAATAAAATTCTCAATACAATCTTTTCTATGCACACGGGTAACTTTCACAACGGTACTAAAATTCAAAGAGAGATGCGACTGATAACCGCAAAAGTAATCGTGTTTCGCTACTCAATATTCACTCTCGGTTTCGTTTCATGACGTCACGAGGCGTAAGCGTATAGATACGTCAAATATTTATAGCCTTTTTTAGTCTCGTACAAATGACAGAGATGCATGAAACGCGTCACAAATTATGGGTTGGTAGGCGACTACTAATCTCAATCGAGGATGAATTTCACACCTTATACGTATGGAATAAGGAGCTAAACTCCTAGGAACAAAGGTATAACTTTCACACTGCTATTTCACTGACCTGTGTTCATCAATGGGCAACGGCGTTCGTTCTTCGTCGTAAACTTGAAATGTTTTCATCAGCTGTCTCTTTCTTCTGTCTAACGCCGTCTCTGTCGGCGGTGAAATGTGTCTGCCGTACACAGGATGCACGGAGGTTTTCGATTCTACACAAAAGCGGTTGATGTTGATAATACTTAGGAGTAGGTAATCATTATCATCAGGGGTGCTAAAATATAATAGGTCTCAATGCCGGAGGCATTACATCTATGTAATAAAAATGTTAAATAATTACCTTATCAAAAACATATTATTCAAAATTAGCTGGCTTATTTATATTCTTTATTATGCAATTTTTATTGTGTATTGCACTTAAATTATAATATATTCAAAACTTCATATTATACGCATCTGGCTTTTTATGACGAAATTATTGTATCAGAATTACCTGATAAATCAGCTTCATATGCCAAATCTGTATTTTCCGAAAAAGCATCTGTAACAAAACATAAAGATATAACATTACTACGAAATTATAATATTATTACCTACCTACACTGTCATGCCAAGTAAAAAAGACGCCTCTCTTATAGTAGTTCTAAGGGAGATGAGTCCTTTTTAGTTAGCACGAAAGTAGAGCTAGTAGTAGTTTCAGTTATCCAAGGCATGAGGCTCATATAATAAGATCATCTGTAGTCAAATATAACCCATTGTATTATAATGTATAGTATGGTTAGGGCTTAAAACAGATTCATAATTGTAACTATTTTGTCCATATTAATTAATGTATTCCGCATCTTCCATAAAGCCACAATAAAGGAAAATAAAGCATGATACCTTCTTCGTCAATTGAAGAATCTTTGGTTAAAACTGCAGGTGTCCCTATAACCCTTTTTGAAGCCGCCTCAATAGTTGCCGTGTATATGTCCTCTGAAACAAAAACCTTATTTAACATTTCATTACACCTTATATAACAATTCAATACTCTATGTCCTTCTAAGGAATAGGGTACTCCTTATAATTTATCTATTACTAATATTTAAATCAAAGTTAAATAATATTCAATCATAGTTATCAGATGATCTAAAATCAAGTGACAAAAAAAATTACAATTTTATTTATAATCACGCCATCTTTACTTGATCTTTGGTAATATCATGTACACTGAAAAGCTGAGGCTTGTTAAAATATTACAATACAATTTACAAAGTTTGTGTGGTTGTACCTATAGTCTAATAATAAATTATGACCCTAAAGCACCCTAAAGGTGTAATGAAGTAAGTATTTGTCTAATATTTATCAAATAACATCGTGCCTTGTTTGTGGAATGAACTTCCAATTCATATTTAGTTCAGAACATATGTCATAGATGGCGCTAAACTTACTTATTCCATTTTCGTAGTCTTCCCATATTCGACGGATCCTCTCCATTGAAGGCTCACTAATACTAGCTTTGATTGGTTCTTGCAATGAGCTATTCAGTTCTTCTATAACAGTTTTATCGAATATAGGGTGACCTTTATTGTCTATCCTATTGTTTATACGTAGCCAGTGGAGAGCTTGTAATGCTGCTTTTTCTGCGGCAAGTCGTTTTGATTTTGCTGTGCTGAAATGTGTTAATTTCATTAGTTACACTTCTATTTTTGTGTAGCTACCAAATCCTATACTTAAATGTTTATTGCGCTTATTAATTTACCTACTGATTTGGCATTAGACAGAATAGTAAAAAAAAAACCTGGTATTCAAATTTTTATTGTTTTTGTACAATTCAGTGCAATATTTTCCGATTTATTTAGAAGTATATATAATTCATTTTAACAGATATGTTATTTTACAGTGATTTAATGCTTCGTTTTTAGCATTAGAAATAAGGTGATTTAGGTAAAGAATCTTGATGGGTATATTAATTATGAAAGCAATGGAGTAGGTATAAATGACTGTAAGTGATTAAAATTGTAACATATTTTGTCCTACTACAAAATATTGCAGAGAATTTTCAATCATAAAAATATTATTTACCTTCAATTATACTGCTAAAATACGACCTAGAGGCAAAACAATAGCCTAAGAGATGAAAAAAGAAGTTTAAATACCTTTCAAATTTGATTTTTTGTGGCCATACAAACATGTATGTACAGGTCCAATCATTTTGGACTACTTTTTTCTTCACACCTTTGGGAGCTACGGAGGACTGTTTATACTGGATATCAAACACACTGTCTGGGCACTTGGCAGCCAGCTCATTGAGTGTTACCCGCGGGTTGGGGAAGGTGGTTGATAGATTTTTTAATTCTGAAAATAAGTGTGTGACATTATCCCTTTGTGTGGCAAGCTCCCGCTGCGGGAATGCCTATTTGGATTTTAATTAACTGACAGAAAGTAGAACTTTCAGCAACTTCAATCAAATAAATTGCCAGTTGAAGGGTTATCCATTATCATAACAACACAATTTCTGTTTAAATGCTACTCAAAATGACTGGAATGGATACATATATATATCTAAATATCTAGATTGGCCCCCATTGTAACTTGGCAACAGTTGTCATGAAAAAATTAAAATGAGAAAATGAAAAATTTTTTACTGGTTTCATTCTAACACAACTATTAACTAGTAACAAAACAAGAATCTTATTTTAAGTAAGTGTTTATTTGTGACATAAGGCTGAGATAATTGATAATTACAGGTGTTGCAGGTGCTTATAGGTATGGTCACCACATTCTTTTGACTTGGGAGTGGCAGACAGTCAGGAAACAGCATTAAAATTTTATACTAGGTAAATTAAATTTATAAAAAGTATTACATTCCAATACACCAATATGGCAGTATGCAACTTTTAGCACATAGTAAAATGTTAAGCAATCATGGAGCTGAATAGTCACCTTATAATACACTAATGATGTATGACTTGCAACCTTGTTCTCCCTTTGCCGGTGCTGAAGTCATTTCATCATTTTGCAAAAAGATTTGGTTTATATAAGCATTTATCAGTCTACAAAATTGTTAACAAAAATTGCGACATCAGGACCGTTTCTGTGAGAGAGGCACAAAGTAAAATTAAAATGTGGTTAAGCACTTTGAATTACAGCAAAACTGAAGAAATAATACCATATTAATAGACTTACACATTCACACACATACACACATACTCACATAGTCACGCTCTCACACACACACCACACACATCATGCACGCCTTTTTGCCCATGTATAGGTTTAGGACCAATTAGAGTAAATTAAATGTATGAACATTAATAGTAAAGTTTCCTTAGTTTATAACCAATTGTATAATTAGGTATTAAAATTAAAATAACACATATATAAATCATTGTAATTAAGAAGTTAACTCTTTAGTGCTTAAATTTTTGTATAACCGGCAATCTCTAAATGTGCCATCCTGCGAGATAGGCATTGCCTAGTGCAGGTGTCACCGATAATCGGTTTATTTGGATATTTGTCTCTTCAACAGTGTTTCAATACTATAATTTTGTTCAATCTTGTTTATATTAAGTCTCACTGTGTTTCAATAAACTATTTATTATTTATTATTATTTATTTATACTTGTATTTAATGTAAGTAAATACTTTACAACTGTCTAACATCTTACAGTGTGATAAAAATCCAAAGTCTGTTCATTAATGTAAAAAAAATGTTGAATTTTAAATAATTATTATATTTGCTTCATAAAGTTAAGATTCTTGTCTCAAGTGACTAGAAGATTTTAATAGTCATGTAAATTAGTAAATTGTAAATGTAACAGTCTTAAACTTGTATATTAATTTATTATAAAATTACTCAAATACTTCATTTTTTCTTGTTTATCATATCACTCACCTCTCTCTTTTAGTGTGTTCTGTAAATCTGAAGTGTCACCGTCTAATATACCTCTTGAGTAATGCCTTAGCCCTTGACATTTCTGACAAGCAATTTGAGGTGCTGTAAACTGTGTTTGTAATCTATCTGTGCTTACAGCACTGCAATCTGCAAAAACACACAATATAAGTTGTGATTAGAAAGGGCTACGAAATTGGCTATGATTAAGGTTAAAAGGTATTGAAGTCTACATCTAAAAGTTAACATAATGAACAAAGCTCAGTCCCTCCCTGGCAAATATTGAATGTAATAAACATAGCAAGGATATGAGAGAAAACAATACTGGTTAATCTCATAATAAAACTAATAAACAAGAAACGCCGGTTCTAGGTTATACTTACGTCCGTAATTTCTAACACGAATAATTTTATATGAAGTCTGAATATTACTTGCATTCGAAATCAGATATTTTTTGTAAATTTGCACATTTGTACAAAATCTTTTTAATATCATCGTGTTGAACTGATTTCACTTGTCTTCACCTAAGAACAAAATATTACATGGCAATAATAAAAGCCACTATGTTTTTATTTTTTCTTTCGTTATATAGAACGTAACTAATATTTTGATTTATTTTATTGATTTATCATTTATCTTTAAGATACACGTACCTAAATTACAAACGTAAATTACAAGTACAATACAAATTCAAAGAAAGTTTTGCTAAATTGACAGTGACAGTTGACACTACATTAGTGTTGCCAGATAATGTGGATCTATATAGGATTAATAAGATGGCGCTAGACAGTTTCAAGAAAAATAGTACAATTCGATGCAAGTGCAAAAAAATTTTTTTCGACTAGGGTGAAAGTTGGAGCCCGAGTGAAACGAGGGCGACAATCACCCGAGTTAAAAAGAAGTTTTTACACGTGTATCGAATGACTTTTTTCATAACAAGTGCCTTAAAAAGAGAAATTAACGCACTCGGAGCGTGCGCAAAGTTTACTTTTCCCCACTAGTTAGGAAAAAAATCAAGGCTTATTTACTGGAATTTTACTTATATTTTTGGCGGGAAATTAAAAAAAATCTTGGTATGGTCACACTTTGTACTAGAATAGGTACATTTTTGTTTTTTTTTTTTCTATTCTATCCTACCGATCCTTAATCTGAGGGACACAATACGAGACCTCAGGACCCTCAAGTATTTACGGAGCGGGATCATTGACCTCCAGAGATCATACCTCACCTTATAAACTACTACAAATTGGACCTGACTGACTACAAATTGGATGATTTATTATTAGGTGTAACATCAATAATTATTATTTAGAACGAGCGTATCGGTTAGAAATGTTGGTCAAAATAGTCATAAACTGATAAACGTGACATCCAAAATGCAGCACTGCACCGGAATCCAATCCTCAGTCATTGAGGTTTTTTTTCCAATTCAATATTAATCATTGGTATTATCATCATCATTATCATATCAGCCGAAAGACGTCCACTGCTGAACATAGGCCTCTCCCAAAGATTGCCACAATGACCGGTCCTGCGCCACCCGCATCCAGCGGACTCCTGCGACCTTCACCAGGTCATCAGTCCACCTTGTGGGGGGCTTACCCACGCTACGCCTTCCGGTACGTGGCCGCCACTCAAGAACCTTCCCGCCCCAACGGCCATCGGTTCTACGCGCAATGTGCCCCGCCCACTGCCACTTCAGTTTAGCGATTCGGAGAGCTATTTCGGTTACTTTGGTTCTGCTGCGGATGGTCTCATTTTTAATCCGATCACGCAGAGAGACTCTAGCATAGCCCTCTCCATTGCCCTTTGGGTGACTTTGAGCCTTCTTATGAGGCCCATTGTAAGCGGCCACGTTTCAGTACCGTATGTCATCACTGGCAACACACACTGATCAAAGACTTTCGTCTTCAAACACTGCGGAATATTGGACGAAAATATGTGTCGTAGCTTCCCGAACGCTGCCCAACCGAGTCGGATTCGACGATTGACCTCTTTCTCGAAGTTGGACCTACCTAACTGGATAGTTTGTCCTAGGTATATATATTCGTCTACAACTTCGAGTGTAAAGTCTCCGATTATTACGGGAGTTGGTGCTACATGGGAATTTGACATGATTTTCGTCTTATCCATGTTCATTTTAAGACCAACTCGCTCGGAGGCTTTACTGAGGTCAACGAGCATAGTACTTAAGTCCTCCAAGGTCTCAGCCAAGACTACTATATCGTCAGCGAATCGAAGGTGAGTGAGGTACTCGCCGTTTATGTTGATACCCAGCATTCTCCAGTCCAGAGTCTTAAAGACATCCTCCAGTGCAGCGGTAAACAGCTTAGGGGAGACATCTGTCTTAAAGACATCTCCCTGCCTAACTCCCCGCTGCAGCAGAATAGGCTTCGAGCTCTGGTCTTGGAGTCGGACTGACATTGTGGCGCTCTCGTACAAACACTTCAACACCTCGATATAGTGGTAGTCGACTTGGCACCGTTGGAGAGACTGTAGTACAGCCCAGGTTTAGATCGAATCGAAGGCTTTCTCGTAGTCCACAAACGCTAAACAGAGGGGCAGGTTATATTCTTCGGCCTTCTGTATAACCTGGCGAAGCGTATGGATGTGGTCTACGGTACTAAAGCCTCTTCGGAAACCGGCTTGTTCGGGAGGCTGGAAGTCATCAAGCCTGCGTGCAAGACGATTCGTAATGACTCTTGAAAACAGCTTATAGACATGGCTCAGAAGTGATATGGGTCGGTAGTTCTTCAATAAAGCGTTGTCACCTTTTTTGAAGAACAGTACCACCACACCTCTGTTCCATGCCTTTGGCGTTCTCCCTTCCAGTAAGACGGAATTGAACAACTTCTGAAGGGCCGTAAGGACCGGTTTACCACCCGCCTTCAGAAGCTCAGCTGTAATTCCGTCCTCCCCAGGCGCCTTGTTATTTTTGAGCTGTTCAAGAGCCATTCTAATCTCGCACAGGCTGATGTCCGGGATGTCTTCTGTGTAGTGTCGGGTCAGTCTAGCTCTTAGGTCTTCCGCTAGATCAACTTCGGGTCTGCTAGTTGACGTGTACAGCTGTCCATAAAAACCCTCTATCTCAGTCAGCAGCTCAGATTTGGATGTGACGATTCTACCATTCTCAGTCTTTAATTTGGCGAGCTGGCTTTGCCCAACAGACAGATCCCTTGCAAAAACTTTAGAGCCCTTGTTCCGCTCGATGGCTTCTTCTATACACTTGGTACGGAATTGGCGCATATCGCGTTTGAGGGACTTAGAAATCTGTCTGTTGAGCTGCCGGTATAAAGTCGCATCAACTGAGGATTGTAGAACCAGTTCACTCCTTTTTTCCATTAGTTCCTGAGTGGAGTCTGAGAGCTTTCTGGTCTTATTTGTCCGTTGGGCCTTAAAAAACTTAGACCCAGCGCTATGGACAGCTTCCACAAACCCGTCGTTGAATACGTCCACATCATCGCCTAGGCAATCGAAACGGTTTTGGAGTTCCAGCTGAAAGCTCTTGGGGTTTTGAAGATGGAGTGCAGGACGGAGCGTAGACTTCATCAGTCGCGAGCGTTCTAGCTTAGGACATATATTCAACGTGCCTCTTACCAAGCGGTGATCGCTTCCGGTTTTAACCGTACTGATCACAGAAACATCGTTGAATATATGTCTCTTCGTCGACATGATGAAGTCGATCTCGTTTTTAGTTGCACCGTCGGGACTCATCCAAGTCCATTTTCTGTGCTCGCGTTTCTTAAAGAAGGAGTTCATCATGTAGAGTCCCTCCTTCTCCAAGAAACCAGCCAGCAGATGGCCCCGGTGGTTCCGACGTCCAACCCCAAATTGCCCCACCCTCAGCTCGTCACCATCTCTCTTGCCCAGTTTCGCGTTGGTATTATGTATTATAAATATTATAATGATGACCAGTCCTATAAAATTAAAATCCTTATTAACCTTATGTTCATGCTCGCCTTGATTCAATGCTTACGGAAGTTTAAATAGGTGTTTAAAGAGGTTTTCTTGTAGGTACCAATGTAGCAATGGTAAATTGGTAATTAAGTCAATTTCATTTATGAGTATAATAGGATACACTGGGTGCTATTGTAAATTTGTCAGTCTCCGTAGCCTAGTTGGTAGTGACCCTGCCTACGAAGCTGGAGGTTCCGGGTTCGAATCCCGGCGAGGGCATTATTTGTGTATTTATTTATCACAAATATTTGTTCCTTGGTCATGGCTGTCTATGTATTTAAGTATCTATATTATGTATCTATCTATTATATATATCGTCGCCTAGTACCCACATCACAAGCCTTAATTGAGCTTACCGGGGGACTAGGTTGATTTGTGTAAGATGTCCCAAGATATTTATATTTATATTTATTTATTTAGAGTGTTACACCACCCACTGAAAATCATGAACAGGGTGATTTAGTAGGCTAAACTGAACAACTTTTACTATTGCGCCAATCACAAAATGTAAGAAAAAAATTGATTTTCATACATGTTGACCGATTGATAACGACGTTTTGTATGAAAGAACCAAACATTTTTTGGAGAATTCTGGGTTAGCTTCATAGTAAAAGTTGTTCAGTATAACCTACCAAATCACCCCGTTCAAGGTTTTCAGTGGGTGGTGTTGGTGTAACACCCTGTACCTACACAAAATAAATTATAATATTGAAAGGAGTAGGTAATTAATTTTATTTATTATTGATATCTCTTTATTTAACTTTTATCTTAGTTTAGGGTTTTTATAAAATGAATACAAAATTAAAATACAATACAACATACAAAAACAATACAAAATATAAACACTTTATAAAAAACCTAAACTAGGGTGTCGCCGGCAACGGGGCGGGCCCAAGCTGCCGGTGGTTAGGGCTGCAGGGAGAGGAACCGCCGGACTATGCGCGCCGTGTCCAAGATTACCGCCTTCTGCATCTTATTGATATTATTATTATTAAATAGACAGTTAGATAAATCAATGGACGGGGAAAAAAGCGGAAGACTTGTCATATGAATAAAAATCCAAAGAACAAACTCAGACAGTTAGACTATTCTTTATTCAAGTAGCAAAGCACTTTCGAGTTTCCAATTGGTTTCGAACCATCAATCATACCGTCAGTTGTAATATTATGAATTAACGTATACGCGTAACCGCATTGAGTTAAGTATACAGATCGATTGCAAATATCTGGTTAGCCTAGGAATTGGTTCATATTTGAAAAAAAAAAAGGTGTTTGTACCATGACTCGAACTTGTTATACAGGGTGATTAATTTTTTTAAAGAATTTAAACAATTAGGTGGATCATATTTTTTAACAAGTAGCTTTTAGTTTTAATAATATGTACAAAAGATTTGGAATCCGTCAATTTCATGGTTAAGGAGAAAAAATAAAACAGTTTTGGGCTTAATCGGTTATTTCTCACCCCCAGGGGGTAACAGGGGGATGAAACTTTGTGAAGATAATAACATAACTTAAGCGCCAGCCATTTCTTGAATTATAACTGTGGTCGCCGGCATCGGCAGTACGAATAGAATACATTTGTCACTACCCCAACTCTTGGGGTGTTCGCGGGTGTCGTAAGAGCCGACTAAGGGATTGAAGTGTCACTGACCATTCTTGATAGAAGGTTGATGATGGGCAGCAGCGTCATCATAGTGGATAAATTACTGCAATCGCCAATCCGGTTGCCCAGAGTGGGGATTATGGGCATTTACTTCCTAATGCTATACCTACACATAGTTATTAGGAGAGGCCTACGTCCAGCAGTGGACTCTGATATAAGCTGAAGATGATGTATCAAGTAACTAAAAAGATACAATATACGATATAATAATGTTCAATTCGCTTTTGGCCTTCCTGAAAAATCGTCATTTTGGCGGTTACATTAATTCATATTACAACTGACGATACGTCATTTCAGGTTCTAACCATACTTACACCTCTGACTGCAAGATATTCGTCGCTCATTTTGCTTTTGTAAGCTGGTAGAAAAAATATTAAGGATAATAATATACTATACAGGGTGATTCTTGAGTCATGAGCAGGAGTGAACAGGGTACTAGGGATGGGCATGCTGAGCAACTTTCACTACGGCGATAACCAAAAAATAACTAAAAACCTCTTAACTATGAGTTAATTCATCCTTAATTGATGGTTAAGTATCGATTAACTCATAATTAAGAGATTTTTATGCAATTTCTCGATTGTCTCCCAAGTGAAATTTGCTCAGTGTGATTGTCCCTAGTACCCTGTTCACTCCTGCTCATGACTCAAGAATCACCTGTATAGCCTGGGCCATAGTATGTTTTTGAAAGCTTGACGTCGGAAACTCGATAGCTGAAATGTAGGATAATTTGAAATTATAAATTCAGCGTTCAGCGGTAGCAAGACTAGCAAGATTTGTTTACCCCTTGTATCGGAAACGCTGTCAATGATCGAGATTCCAATTTCGTTATCAATGATAAATTTTGACTAGAAAAACTATTACGATATTAATTACCCCAAACATCGCGTCGCCAGAAAATCGCGAAATAGTTATATTAACCGGGAAAAATCAACATTGAAATAGGTACACGTCAATGCAAACTTAATATATAATATATTCAAACTTTAAGTATAGGGTATGTTACCTAATTTAAACATGTCTCCAGTGCAGGGCCTTTTTTATTATATGTTGACTAATGACCATGTGCAATGGATGCAGAAATACTGATAAAAAATGGATGATAAAATTCGCCAAAATTATACTGTCATGTTCATGTTTAAAACAATGTGAATGACATACAAAAAACACAATGGGATGAACGTCTATCCGGTTTGACTGCCAAGGCCAGACTGTGTAAAAATTAGCAATAAAGATACTAGTTACTGGACTACAGAAGTACAGACATTAAACACTTAACATGGTCATGGTAATAATGCTATAAAGCTTTATGTAGTCATATTTTTCAGTTCGATTTATCAAAAGTGTGACCAGACTTACAGTTTATATTGGCAAGGTCCTTAGACTTTTTTAGTTATAGGTAGGTACATATATAATACCATTTTGGCAGTCTAGACCAGGTGTGTAACATATGTATACCTACTTGAGGTATTATTAAAAACATGTAAATAAATATTTTTGCAGTTTTAAATCAACACTATCAACTCCTGTTTTTAATGAACATTGCGAAATACTACTCGGTTACCAGAATCATGATCAAGGCCAACACATTATGGTTATGTGTTTACAAGCGAGTAAAGTTGTTTTTTAATTGTGCTACTTATTGAGACCTGAGCAAGTGAACTATTCTATTATGAATGTAAACGACAAGCTTAGCGAGTGGTTTCAAAGTGTTTTTTTAGTACTTAATTAATTACCTAGCCACTTTAAGAATTACAAGGTTACATACGTCTAGCTACGAGCTAATGTGAACAGAATAATTGTGCAACTCGTGTAATAACTTTTCACTGTCGGTAAAAAGCAATTTTGCTCACAGACACGAAATATTTTTATTTAAAGTGGTGAAACTGGTAAAATTATATGACAGACAGTGTCTTAATTTACAACTGCTAAATTTATATTGCTGCTTGAAATGCTTACACCCTTATTCATAAATATCTCTTAATAGTCTCATGCAGCAAAGTATTGTTTGTCCCTTTCGGTCTTATAAATATGTCTATAAGAGAGAAAAGGGACAATCAATACTTAGCCTATTTAAGTTATGAACAAGGGGGTTACTTTTAACTGTGCAATCTTTATTGTACTAGTAGGAAAGACATACAAATAAAGTAAATGTAACATTTTAATATCAGTAAGAAAATATAAAAAAGTAACAAATAGTTTTTTATTCAGTCTGCATTTAACTTATCTAAACAATTTTAAATTAATATGTTGCGGCATGCATAATTAAGACCGCTTTCAAAATAGTGGGATAACGACACTGTAGGCATATTTATTTGGTTGTAATCCAATTCCATTTTTAATGTATTAAATGCATTTCTCGCTTATAATATACATACGTAGGTAGTATATAAGTAGGTATATCACTTAAGTAAACAATTTCCCTAAATAATCTCGAGTGATAATCTAATTATATTATGTTAATGTCAATTACGCCACTAAGTGGCACTAGATTAGTAAAATAGGTCTTAAGTGATTAGTTTTATAAAAATGAGGGCACTGATATCATGACTTTTCCCTGTTAAGCGTTAGTATACAGTTGGTTTTGAATAGATGCCACCAAATATTACGGTCGTAGTAGTTTTCTCGATAATGAAGTACGCAAAAGGCTTATTAGCCCTCATGAGGGGCGTCGATATTCTATCAGCGAAGTTGGCCGAAGTCGCAGCCGAGGCTACCGTCCCAGTTTCTGTAACTTCTATGTCAGCTTTGTGTACTATGGCAGAGACGTAAATATTCTCATTCGTGACACGTTTGAAACTGGCTGCATCTGGTTCAAATATGTCGTAAACTCCCATGTCATTTAACGGCTTGTTCATAACAACATTTGTACTAATCTTGAACCTGGGAAGTTTTATGTCAACGTCAGTCGACCCATATTCGTCAATGTCACTCTGTAGCTTTTTTGTTATTTCTGTAAGAGTAACATTTTCCAATCTTCTGTATACATCATCTAACTTTACCCGCGGAGGGGGTAGGATTAATAGCATGGAATATTTCCCGTCATTTCCATACGGTAATTCGACAACAAATGCCTTCAAGTCAACAATATTGGAGAACGGAAACTCCGCTCTCTGGTACATCATGTTTACTTGTCCGATGACTTCGTTGTTTTCGTTGTAAAAATTCTCAATTGTTGTTTCGCTGGCATTGAACGGAGACGACCACAAGCCTTTAAAGGATATCACGTTTGTTAAAATCATTCTGGATTCGGCGAAGTCATCCGAAGTAAGCACATTAGATACTCGTCCGCCGGAATTTTGGATGAAATTGTTTGCTTTTCCGGCTGCTAAATCAGGATTCTTGAAGTCGAGTACTTTTATTGTTGCATCGAAATCTGTGCTAATCGTTTTTCGAAAGTCCGGATTCAAAGTGAAATCGTCGTCGACGAATACAAAGTTTTTGCTCGTTAATGAGACTCCGTTTGTAGAAGGATTGAGCACAGCTTTTGTCAATTCTTTGTAACCTGCAATAACGGTTTTCTTGCTCCTTGGGAGGATGAAAGCGCGTTGCAACTCCGCGAGACTATTGCCCGTTGCGCCGAGCGCTACTCCGGTCATTAGGGTCCATATTCCAAAAGGCGATATAACCACATGTCCACCCGTTTGCTTCTGTGTGTGATGCACCAATTCTATGCTAAAGTTTCTTGATCGCGCACTGAACTCCTGAGCGTAACACGTCGCGACAAACAATAGGAAAACGATGGTCTTCATTGCGTGTGGCCTCGACCGTGGTCGTCTATGTACTGCCGGCGATTAACGTGCTAATGTCAAGGTAATATCTAAAGCAGGTTTCCGGCAATGTCATCTGTGCTTACTGAATCCTGTTGGTGGATTGTATGCTTTGTACCTGTACTTATGAGGTATACTGTAGTTTGTTTCCGTTATATTTTATGTCGTTTGGTATAAAGCGACGCGTGTTGGGTCGTCGGCAGCTGGAACCAAGTGGTCGTATTTTTCCTTCGTCGATTTGTTTAGTTTGTGTCAGAAGAGGTAGACGTAGGTATATATATTATTATTTATGTATGTCAAAATGTCCGAGCTTCCCAAACTTTAAATGTGACATAAAGCGATATCAGTTCGGTCATTCCTCTGGACATTGCAGTATTTATTTAGAATAAGGGGTGTGCCGATATAAAATTGTACAATTCAAATACTAAAATCGGATCGATTATTTAGGTAGCTATCATTTCCTGCTTTGAAAATTAACCAGGAGGTCTTAACTTAGCTGACTGTACTTTTGTGTCACTACAGCATTTCCGGTACTCACAGTACAGTTCCTTCGAAACCTCTTAAAAACTATATTTTCCAAATATATTTTTCTTTTTTGTATGCAGTTTTCTAAATTATGGGATTGTCGTCAATATTATCTAGCCATTCGTCCCGAAGATATCCTTGACTTATGCATAATATCCTTACTAGTTTTTGGAGCTGATTTGTTTCATATAAGTATGCCAAAAGAGACTAAGATTTGTATAGGATTAAATACTTGATTAAAGATCCATAGAAAAATCACGCAATATGTGACATAATTCCCTAACAGAATATAACTGCGCCCAAGGCAGCGGTATATTAAAAAAAACGGCCTAGAGCATGTCGGGCCATGCTCAGTGTAGGGTTTCGTAGTTATACAAAAACGGCTGGGCTGATTATGTTCGAAATAATTTTATTCTATTAGCCCACTATTCATGATTTTTTCCATATTTTTTGGACCTGCGGATCAAGTTAGAGGGGACACACATTTTTTTTTCTTCTGGAGCGATTATATCCGAAAATATTGACTTTAGAAAAAAAGTTTCTTTTAAAACCCTTATTTTTTAAGAGACTTATTCAATGATATCCCACACTGTAGGATTACAGCAAATAAAAAAATCATCCTCACTTCAGATTTATAGTATTAACGGCCACTGAGCTATGCTGTGGACAGATGGACAGACGGACATGGCGAAACTATAGAGGTTCCGTTTTTGCCATTTTGGCTACGGAACTTAAAAAACGTGGAGATTCACCAGAAATATTGGTCACATCTGCAGAACATGAAATCGTGCTGTGAATAAAAAAGAAGGGGTTAGGGGGAACTTGTATTATGAATACTGAAATTGCAGTAGTAACAAAAAAGGACCAAAATTTAAGACCTCCTAGTTAATTATAATTACAAAATTATAGATTTTTAACTATATTGGCCCGATTTTATCATTTTAATTTGCCAGTTTTTTATCGGTACACCCTTTATTAAGAAAGACACACAGTCATGTGACCCATATAGTAGGTGCTAGTTTTATTTTGTCATCCATGGCATATTTATTAGGTACTATGTAGAATCTTGAGACCCAACCTTAATTATAACATAACTAGAGTCAGAAAGTTCCTACGTTTGGTAGGAAAGTTTGGAGTGGGATTTCTACTCGCATTTGACCGTTTTTCAGATCAGGAAATAAACGACACTAAGCCCTTAGTACATTCTACTAGTTTCATATGCATACTTCTGTATTTTTATTATGTGTATATATATTGATCTCCGATGTTAAATATTGTTAGTCTTAGGTGCCTTGGGTTTACCCATGATCATAGTAACGTGCAATGATTCAAATCATATGAGATCGTGACTTAATTATAATCTAACCAATTACTCGAGCGTATGTTAATAAAACTATGTGGTTCTTCAGAAAGAATCATTTTAGCATTCAGTCGACTGTGTAGCAGTCCATTTTATATTTACAATTAATGAGCGTTACACCTAACATCTACGAAAAGCAGGAATGGCGTTGAAATAAACCGAAATAATTTCTCTAGCCAGTCTAGTCGAAAAGAACCACTTGTGCTTCGCTTTCTTCGAAATTTAAGGTTGTAGGATCAAACTCCAGCTAGCTAACAAGTTTATTTAGTAAAATGTCACATACTACTAAATCTCATACAAGATTGGTCTGAATCTTGCCACTCCTTTAACCCTCCAATGTGCATTTATACGGCGTTTGAGGTATCAATCTAAACAATGTAACACATTGTGTTATTCAATTTCACATAGTTACCTCCAAGGACGAGCAACAATGGTCTTTATTTTGTCTCCCCAGATAAGTGTAACTGCATTTGGATCTTAATGGTTCTTTTGTTGAAGAAACAATCACATTTTGTACGGTATTAAAGAATTGCAAGGTCGATTTGCATCGTCAATTTTCAGTTAATATGCACAGAAGTATGTATCCATTGGTTTATCCGGGTACGTATTCTTTAAAATTTTCACGACTATGGAGAATATATTGGTTCCTAGTGATTACCATTATGTACTCATTATTCTCATTATGTACTCATAGTATAAACTATTTAATTATATTTGTGCAAACTTTGAGTGCCGTTGGTTATTGACTCATATCGGAAAATACGCTACATTAGCACCGTAAGTAAACTGCGGGTACTATTGCCCTCGTATTATGGGGGTTTTCATTTGTGATGAATGTTATGATTTTTATATACGTATAACCAAAAAGGTCTGCCCCAGCGTTAGGGGAAAAGAATCGAGCTGACCAATAAAAAATATTAGTAGCTAGTAGCTACTTTCAGCTCAGTTCTAGGATATAATACCTTTACGTCCTTTCGTTTCCGATACTAAGTTATTTAGCAAAAAAATTATTCTCACATTGAAGCCTTTCGATCGGTATGACAAAGCTGCAAGGACCCAAAAGTTGTCTACCTACATTTCGATACGATTCGATATTTCAAGTTATTACTAACCTTAAGGGGTCACAAGCATAGGTTCTAGGTCCAAACTGTAATTGATTTCTTAGTAAGCTTAGTCATCGCTGTTTTACGTATTGCAACTGCGGATAGGTTTTTATTTAGTGACTGATCACTTACTACAGACTAATACCAGATGCCGTATTATGATGCGTTTACAAATAGCGCAAGGTTACCACCCATAGGCGACATAGCCGTCGTCGTAGTGTGTATCTTACAGTATTAAGTAGCCCGCTTATTCATAAACGTTTACTAACTTAACAAGCCGCTAATAATTGTCTGTCCCTTTTGCTCTTATGGACATATTGTTAAGACAGAAAGGGACAAACAATTATTAGCGGCTTGTTAAGTTAACAAACGTTTATGAATAAGGGGGTAAATATTTACTATAGCAGTCCTTGTTAGTTCACCCCTGCTCCCTAAATCTTTATTAGGTACGTTTCAGGTGCGACTAGGATAAGGAGTCGTTAATGGAATTTAATACAAATGTTAAAGGTCCAGGCCGGCAAAGTGCTTTTTTTAATTATATTCCACATAAATTTGTGGCATCATGACGTTCTGCCACTATGCATATAAAAAATAAAACTTTGACGTTTTTGTTGTTTATTTTATTGCATGTTTGAGAAAAGCACTATACATACCTCGGCCGGAAATATGGGGTTGCCCCTTCCGTCCCGGTCTCTATAGTAATGTAAGTACTATTAGATACGTGTGTGATGAGTTTTATTTAATAGTTGTCTTATTGTATTAGTGCATCTGTCTTGTAGATACTTGAGGTAATCTGTGTCTATTACCCTTCATAATATACCTACTCGTATGTACCACTATGGTCGGTGCCCATATTAGTCACATTAACGCTATTCAATGTTAATTTGCGTTTATGTTACGATGTCCGATGATGATATGCGACTGATGTATAATCGCATTAGGAATAACAACTAATGTTTGCCTAAGTGACGGAACCATTTATCGCTTCAATAAATACGTAGTTTATATTATGTATAATATTCGTCACTGCACGTTCTGGGGCCGTACCAATAACGGTTAGGTACGTTAAGTTTACTCGATAAATCGCGCTCGCTCTAATAAATCAGTGCGAGCACGATGGAATGCTTTATGTAACGAGTAAAACCTAACGTAACCGTTACTTGCCAACTCTTGGTAGGGTGGTGGTGGGTGTCACATTACATCATCAGCCTATCTTGGTGCACTGCTGGACCTAGACCTCCTATTAATCCATTAGGTGCTAGTGACACAATTTTTTATGCACTAGATATAAAAAAAAATCCACGACTGGTTTTAAATGTCTTCAAGATTTAACAATGTCGCACGGATGCACGCTAGACCATACCGACCCAGACCGAGCTCATCGATGTTTGCTTTCTATCGAAAGCACTACCTACGTCAGATGGAGGGTACCTGAAGTATGGACTCCAATGAAGGCATCATTAGAGTGAGAGAGACAAATGCTCGAAATTTGCGGATTTCGAAGTTCGCGGTAGGGTCGCAGGACTAGGGCGTTTGTGCACTACAATGACTTTTACCGTCCGGTAGTCCGGTTTTTTACGGTCCGATATGCCACGCTATTAAATGTATATAGTAGCTTGTGCACTATACGTAATTTTACCGTCCCACATTTTACTTTTCCCCATTCCGGACAGTACTTTTCCGATCCGAGATGACAGCTATGAAAAACGTGTTAATGCTTGTGCACTGCGACCGGAATTGCACTGACTTTTACAGTCCAAATTTTTACAAAATTGAACCGTAAAAAACCGGATTACCGGACGGTAAAAGTCATTGTAGTAAAAGTGCGATTAATATTAACCTCCGAGTAAAAAGACGAACAAGTGCACAAGCCAATCATCCGTTTTTTTCATGCTAATATGCCGCACCTCCGAGTAAAAAGACGGACAAGTGCACAAGCCATTCATCCTTTTTTTTCATGCCATATCGGACCATGAAAACTCAGTCTGCCGGACAGTAAAAGTTATTGTAGTGCACAAACGCCCTACCCGTGTAAAACCGGACCGGATCGCTAGTTATCCCTTAAAAATCATACCCATTCGGTTATTTAAGAATATAAATGATAGTGCTCATTTCATTAGGTAGGTACTTTCATTAGTTTAAAGACATATTAAGTATCATATTTTGCGACGCGTGATAATATTAGGTGATTAAAAAAAAAAGGAAAAACTGTTTTTTGAGAACATTTTTTTATTTTGCTCGCAGGTTTACAGCGACGACTAGCACCATGTAAAAATGTCTCGTGTAGGTCATTTTCGTAATTATGCAACGATACTATACACCTCTCCTCTTTTTATTGTGTTGTCGGATTAACACGTCGCTATCTCGGTTCAATGGTTCCTAGGTAGGTATATAAACCTAGTATTGGTTTTGCCTAAGTAAGGTAAGGTAAGATGAAATGGTTTTTTAGTGGGGTTAGAAAAAAAGTCGTCCTTCTGGCACAGCGTATACAGGTAGCTTTTTGTCTTACCCATTAAATAAAATAAGTAAAAAAGTTTTAAGTTAAACGATTTTTATTGCACCAAAAACTAGAAAATAAAAATTTGTTGTAACTAACCGTAGATGCTACTTTCTGTAGATTAGTCACGTGAAACTATTATAACTGTAGTCTTCCCAAGTCGGATGCTGAAAGCCACGTTTAGCCTCTATGTCAGTGGATTAAGCGTTAATCGGAAACTTTTACCAAACTGAAATAAAAACGTGGGGCGTACGCAATTGTGATTAAGTCACTATAGTTATTTAATAACACACATAGAAATCAAGACAGCAATAGTGTAATAAGTGTTGTTCTGGCCTTGATAAAATGATTTACCTCTGTAGAACTGTTGGAACAGATGGATGATTAATTGCAAAATTAAAGCTACTATTACATAGTTTGAACTTGTATGTTTCTTTATAATAACGCCCCACGTTTTTATTTTAGTTTGGTAAAAGTTTCCGATTAGGTAACGCTTAATCCACTGACATAGAGGCTAAACGTGGCTTTCAGCATCCGACTTGGGAAGACTACAGTTATAATAGTTTCACGTGACTAATCTACAGAAAGTAGCATCTACGGTTAGTTACAACAAATTTTTATTTTCTAGTTTTTGGTGCAATAAAAATCGTTTAACTTAAAACTTTTTTACTTATTTTATTTTCAAGTTTTTAGTGCAATTGTTAAGTTAATTTCCGATACTATACCTACTTATTCTAGATCAAAGATGTTGTTTGTCATATGCAATACAATTATGCTGCTAGCATTTAACTCTCGCATTTTAATCACGACACCTATGTAAACGTAAGGGACATTATTTTATGTGTAACGAGAGGGGAATCCCTGCTGAATAGATATTTTTAGAAATCCGACACTAAAAAAATGTCAGCTTGAATTCCCAAAGTGTCTCAAATGGACGTGTTATTCATACAGTACCTTAGATAACTGGACCTGACAATAAGAAATATATCAATCAATTAGGTTTATTGAGAAAATCAAGTTTTATATCGCACACATTATACAAGTCGAATTTTGAGACTATAAAATAAATATAAGCTCATACTGTTAGTCGACCAACCGGAGGACCGCAGGTCTGACGGAAAGTCCGTCAAGAACCGGGGGCCCAAAGGGTCAATCCATGCAGTCTATCAACCGGAGAGCCATAGACTCGACGGCACTATGGCACGCACTACGTGGACTGGAGGGACTCACACTCTCTGTCTATCAACTGGAGGACCGCAGGTCCGAGTGCACGTTCTACGTAAACCACCTGCGCTGTCAGTCTATCAACTGGAGGGCCGCAGGCCCGACGGCTCCCCCTACGCGATCCACTCACGCTGCCAATCTATCAGCTGGAGGACCGCAGGCCCGACGGCTCCCCCTACGCGATCCACTCACGCTGTCACTCTATCAGCTGGAGGGCCGCAGGCCCGACGGCTCGCCCTACGCAATCCACTCACGCTGTCACTCTATCAACTGGAGGGCCGCAGGCCCGACAGCTCACCCTACGCTACGCGATTTACACACGCTGTCACTCTGTCAGCTGGAGGGCCGCAGGCCCGACGGCGCGCCCTACGGGACCCACTCACGCTGTCACTCTATCAGCTAGAGGGCCGTAGGCCTGACGGCTCACCCTACGCGAGCCACTCACGCTGTCACTCTATCAGCAGGAGGGCCGAAAGCCCGACGGCTCACCCTCCGCTACGCGGTCCACTTACGCTGTCACTCTATCAGGTGGAGGGCCGCAGGCCCGACGGCTCGTCCTACGCAATCCACTCACGCTATCACTCTATCAACTGGAGGGCCGCAGGCCCGACGGCTCGTCCTACGCTACGCGATCCACTCACGCTGCCACTCTATCAGCTGGAGGGCCGCAGGCCCGACGGCTCGCCCTACTCTAACCACTCACGCTGTCACTCTATCAGCTGGAGGGCCGAAGGCCCGACAGCTCGCCCTACGCTACGCGATCCACTCACGCTGTCACTCTATCAGCTGGAGGGGCGCAGGCCCGACGGCTCACCCTACGCAAACCACTCACGCTGTCACTCTATCAGCTAGAGGGCCGAAGGCCCGACGGCTCGCCCTCCGCTACGCGATCCACTCACGCTGTCACTCTATCAGCTGGAGGGGCGCAGGCCCGACGGCTCACCCTACGCAAACCACTCACGCAGTCACTCTATCAGCTGGAGGGCCGAAGGCCCGACGGCTCGCCCTCCGCTACGCGATCCACTCACGCTGTCAGTCCATCAGCCGGAGGGCCGCAGGCCCGACAGTCTGCCCTACGCAAACCACTCACGCTGTTAGTCTATTAGCCGGACCCAACAGGTCGCCCTACGCGAACCACTCACGCTGTTAGTTTATTAGCCGGACCCAACAGCTCGCCCTACGCGAACCACTCACGCTGACGTCTTTGATCAGTCATTGCCAGTGATGACATATGGTACTGAACCGTGGTCGCTTACAAAGGGGCTCATAAGAAGGCTCAATGTCACCCAAAGGGCAATGGAGAGGGGTATGTTAAGAGTCTCTCTGCGATATCGGATTAGAAATGAGACCATCCGCAGCAGAACCAAAGTACTTAACCGATATAGCTCTTCGAATCGCTAAACTGAAGGGGCAGTGGGCGGTGCTCGTTGCGCGTGGAACCGAGCGAGGTAAGGTTCTCGAGTGGCGGTCACGTACCGGAAGGCGCACCGTGGGTAGGCCCCCCAAGGTGGACTTATGACCTGGTGAATGTCGCTGGATGCGGGTGGCACAGGGCCGGTCGTTGTAGCAATCTTTGGGGGAGGCCTATATTCACCAGTCAACGCCTTTCGGGTGATATGATGATGATGATTATAATGAAATCCGTATGTTTCTACCAAATATCTAAAGCAGTACTTCAAAATCTACATATCGCTAAACCTAGCGGTTGTGGCAGGCAGTAACACTGGAGTATCAGATTTGAGGAGTTGGACGTTAAGTATTAAATTGGCATGTTTCTACTTAATATCTAAAGAACTTCTTTAAAATCAAGATATCGATAAAAGATAAATCTTGCGGTTATTGTGGGCAGTTCTGCAGCATCAGGAGTGAGGAGTTGGAAGTCAAGATAAGGCTGTTAGTATTTGATTATGCCGAACATGCTATACTTTCATTTTCACGCGTAAAACACTATCGGTTAAGGTAAGCAGTACGTCTGCAGCATCAGGCTTTGAGGATACAAGGATACAGATATTATAATATTGCATTGTCATGGGGACTTGATAAGAGTTCCAAATTTTCATATTTTAAAGACAAACGGGTCTTAATCGCGTAAACTTACGTTTAATTATATCCTGACGTTTCGGGCATGACGTTACACCCGTGGTCGCAGGCAGACTGGCGAGAGAATGTATCAACACCTTCGAGCTGCGCGGGTTTTTCGAACTACCCGCACTTGATCTTGATTATTCACTTCTAGGCTAGGGTTGTCACTAGGCCTACACACAACACTCACAACATCCAATGGCTTTAAAATGGATGTTTCACCACGCTTACATTTGTAAATCACGGGATTCCACGCGGATGAGATTCCTTGCCCCTCATTTTGATTAAAATTCCGATGTTTCTTAATTTCAATAGCTTCACGTACTTTTCGGCTATGATGTATACGCTCGGTTGAGAGGACTTTCGGGTTATGGAGCTCAATCCAGTGGTTAGGTCCGGACTCCAACAAATGCTCGGCCACAGCAGACTTATTCGTTTGACGCTTTTTAACAGCCGTGATATGTTCCATACCAACCGTTTACATGCCGTTATCAAAGGTGGCAGGGCATCTAAGGTCGCCTAAGGATGTTTTACCTTACCACACACCGGGCGTTTATAAAATCGATTGTAGCTGTGGTAGTTCCTATATTGGGGAAACCAAACGCACCATAGCGGAAAGGGTCAAGGAACATATCACGGCTGTTAAAAAGCGTCAAACGAATAAGTCTGCTGTGGCCGAGCATTTGTTGGAGTCCGGACCTAACCACTGGATTGAGCTCCATAACCCGAAAGTCCTCTCAACCGAGCGTATACATCATAGCCGAAAAGTACGTGAAGCTATTGAAATTAAGAAACATCGGAATTTTAATCAAAATGAGGGGCAAGGAATCTCATCCGCGTGGAATCCCGTGATTTACAAATGTAAGCGTGGTGAAACATCCATTTTAAAGCCATTGGATGTTGTGAGTGTTGTGTGTAGGCCTAGTGACAACCCTAGCCTAGAAGTGAATAATCAAGATCAAGTGCGGGTAGTTCGAAAAACCCGCGCAGCTCGAAGGTGTTGATACATTCTCTCGCCAGTCTGCCTGCGACCACGGGTGTAACGTCATGCCCGAAACGTCAGGATATAATTAAACGTAAGTTTACGCGATTAAGACCCGTTTGTCTTTAAAATATGAGTGATAATCGTGAAAGTTTAAATCAATATAGTTCCAAATTTTATTGATTTCGGTGCAGTAGAAGTGGTCGAAAAATCGATCACAAGATTTGAAGCATCGACGACAGTTGATACGCGGTGAAGTTAATAAGAACCGTTTAAAAACCGTTGCATCTTACCCCACGTTACTTTATTTATTATTCCTCAATTAAGTGAAGCCATCATTGCACCAGCACTAAGTTTCGTCATTCACGTGTCGTGCTAGTCAAGATGGAACGTACTTATGTAGCAATCGCTTTGTTGATCTGTTTGTAAAATGCATGGTCAATTGGATGACACTTCATTAATGACTTTCGTTGCGTGAAACCTGTCGTAATAGATTTCACAGATTCCACCGTTGACATTTGACAAATCTATCTGGATTATTAACGTTTTTTGTCATAAAGAAAAGATCAACTAATAAAGTTCCGAGGCCTGAAAGGAAACCAGCAAGGTCCAAATGTGACTATAGCTCATCAAATTTAATAGGGATTTTTAAGTTTGAATAAGCCTATGAGTATGAGTAAGTATCTGAAAAGTTAATGTAGGTAGGTTGCAAAAGTTAGCTGCAAAAGGCATGGGCAATGTTTACACGAATTAGATATACAGGGTGAAAATACTTCCGTGCCGCCGCCGGCCCTTTGACTTTGTATGGCGAAGTTAAAAACTATGAGAGATGTCGAAATCTGTTCTTAGGAGTCATGCCATTATTATGAAATCTAAAAACAAAGCCATGGTTCCTAAGAACCCCATGGTTCTTAGGAACCATGGCTTATAGCCATCTATATGAATGCAGTTTTTATTTTTACTAAAATCGATTTCATTGTTCCTAAGACACAATTTCGCTCTCTGTTATGGTTTCCAAAACCTCCATATTGACTCATTTTTGATTGATGACCCTCTATATTTATGGTACCTATAAATACAACACAATTAATATAATTATAATATGGTTACGTACAGTCAACCAATTTGAATCCTAGGCTACTGGGGAACTATGTCAAAGTGAAGTTATTCCTCAAGTAGCTACATCAGATTGTAATGTAAGACATCTCTCATTACTTGCAATTTAGTAACAGTTTATGTAATTATTTATTTATTAACATGGTTCTACATAGAGTGGCCTAGGGTTCCAATGGGTTGATTGATTGTACCTATTCCTACTTCCCAGTCTACATATTACACAGTTAAATTAATTTCATTTTTATTTTTCTTTTATTTAACTTAATTTAATTTTTGTGTTGGTGTTATTTTGTTTCAGCTTTATTTTAATTTTTGTTTTTAATATTACGAGTATTTTTGTTTTATTATAGACAATTGTAATTTATTTCGTAATTGTACATGAAATAAAACTATGAAAACGGATAAACTCGCGTATATTAATGAAGTTAAAATAAGTTAATATACGCAAGTTTATCCGTTTTCATAGTTTTATTTCATGTGTAGGTAACCCTCGCGGTAACCGAAGGAAATATTACGTAATTGTAATTAAAATAGATATGTACATAAGTATAATTTTATTGTTACTAACACAATGTGGGACTTGTTGCCGGAAATAAATGAAATTTATTATTACCACAAGTCGCGCAGTCTCTGAAAAATTATAAGAATTGAGAAAAAACTCTGAATCGAATTCGGAAAGACCCGTGATTGTTGTGTGAGGCGTGTGTTGGATTTTAATGAAGTTACTAAAATGTTATGATGTTGTTTCTGATCCTCTGTAGGTACGCTACATATTATGTCCCACTAGCACATAATATATCTAGTCTTTTTATTAAAGTCATAAATAGTTATTTATAAATCTCGCTTAAGTCGTTACCGTTTGATTCATTGCTATCCAATGCAATAAATATACAAACAGTCAAGTGCGAGTCACTCGCGCGAGCTCGGATTTCGTAGACTAAATTGTTAAAATTATCGCATGCACGACATGCAAGTCCCTATATTCATTTAATAAAGGCAATTTTAGAAATCCTACTAATTAAGACCACCTTTAGAATGAAAGTGACCTAAATAATCCTAAATTTTCGAATAAGGTATGTTAAGCTTTTAGGTGTTTTTAATTAAGTACATAATTCATCATTCCAAAATTTTGAATTAGGTCACTTTCTTTCTAAAGGTGCAGTTTTCCAGTCATTAGTTATTATAAGCTCCGCTTGTTCGTTGTTTTTTCGGTAATTAATTATAAGTACTCATAATTCATTTAGTATCCAGTGAAATTAAATACAAAAAATACAGTTTAATCAACCTGTCTCATAACCCATCCCCCACCCCCAACTCCTCCTGCGGGTGTCGTAAAAATCGACTAAGGGGTGGAAGTGTTACTGACCATCTGCGGGTGTCGTAAAAATCGACTAAGGGGTGGAAGTGTTACTGACCATTACTTATTTGATAAAAGAATGATGATGGACAGCAGCGTCATCATAGTGGACACATTACTGCGAGCGCCAATCCGCTTGCCCAGCGTGGCGATTGTGTCTACGTCCAGCAGTGGACTATCATAGGCTAATGATGAACCTGTCTCATAAACTATAAGATACATTGATCAAACCAAAAATTGTTGAAAGAGTTTATACCATCACGATTTTTTAATATTTTTTACGAGAGGGCGCATACACCCAAATTGCAGCACGGAGATTGCATTTTAAGATGTCTTAAACATGAAAATATGCCACAATATCATACATACAGAAACTACATCATATTTGCAAGGGCTGATAGGGAACAAATCCGCAAAGGATTGAAGTTCGCTCGATAGAAATCGACCACGAAAACGTGTCTAATTTTCGGGGAGATTTTATTTCCTGACGTTACTTTGCATGCTATAATAGTAATAATTTAGTATTTTGTAGCTTAAACTAATGCCGAGGGCTGATAGGCGTAACTTTTTTTATAGGTTGTCATGTTTAAGAGATAGAGAGGTAAGAAGCATTTGGCGTATAGACCCTTTTTATTTCGCGCGCTGTGTTCTCTCCCGTCGCGCATTTCGCGCGATTTGCTATATCTTCTATTTCCATCCGTGGGCGCGGCCAGTCGCGATCACTCCGTTGAGACGAGAGGACTATGCTCGACGAGCTCATGACGGTTAAATGAATTTAATTAACTCTTTGAAGGTCTGTTTCACATTTAAACCGAAGTTTTGAACCATTGGGTAATATGACTAATAAATAAAACTTCATTCAACAAGTTTTTCATTCATCATTAATGAAAAACATTATCTTATCAGATTTTATAGTGGAAACGAGGGACATACATGCAGTATAAGCAAAAATAGCCGATGAATTTTTTGGATCGCGTAGGTTTGTATACAAATAATAGGTATTTCGTATGTAAGTCGCGAGACTCAAATTTTCAATCGAAAACGAGGAAGCTCGACCATTCGCGTCTACTTCAAAAATAACAGATTTCCTTGTCTGAAAAATTGGCATGCTTGTAACCAAAAAATGTTTAGCATGTGGAATACAGGGTGGAAATTCTTTTTGGGTCAGTGAGGGCAGCTACGAGATCCAGAGTAGCTACGCGAAAATGGTCTTGGAAGACCTTTCTTTATTTTAACTTAATGAAGATTGGCGTTTAAAGATTTTGGAAAAAACATACAGGGTGCGTGAAAATGGTCATTAGTGACAAACTTTTTTTTTTGATGCCAATCGATCCTGTTTCTGTTCAGGATAAAAAGCATGTATGAGACCAAAAAAAAAATTTCAGCTAGAAAAGCCGCAAATCATGAATTAAATTTTCCATACAAATTGTATGAAAAATATTTTTGGTCACATACGAGTTTTTGATCCTGAACAGCAGAGTTGGGCATTTCGTAATCAATTCCCGATTACAATATCACTTGATTTTACTTTGTAATGTAGGTACTTATGGGTATCATATTACTTGTAATGTAATGTCGTGAAACGGAATATTACCATGACGTATGAAGGAGTCAGTAATAAATGTAATAATATAATCTATAGCATATAATACTTTGGAAGAATTATGAACATGTCAACAGATTCCCAATACTACAGAATTCCAAATCTACAGAATTCCAATACTACAAATTCCCAATACTACAAATTCTCAATACTACAAATTCCCAATACTACAGATTACCAATACTACAAAATTCTAAATCTACAGACTCCCAAAACTACAAATTCCCAATACTACAGATTCCCAATACTACAATTTGCCAATACTACAAATTGCCAATACGACAAATTGCCAATACTACAAATTGCCAATACTACAAGTTCCCAATACTACACATTCCCAATACTACAAATTCCCAAAACTACAAATTCCCAATACTACAAATTCCCAATACTAAACCACTAATTGGAGTTCGAGGCCAAAGAATCTACGAAAATATTGCCACAACAATGAAATGTTCTTACAATAGTAAATCCTTATTTTCTAAAAACAGACGTTGAGATATCTTATTTATTGGTAATTTTAATTCTTTAATTTAAAGTAACAATGTTATTTACTTATTTTCACGTAAATATGAGATATTTTAATAAAAACTTAATTATCCGCAATTATTAGTAACAAAGTTGGTATTGCGCTGGTATCACCTCAGGTGTTAATAACATTCGGTACAGCAATTTAACTACACATAAATTAAAACCCTATTTCTGCATACGTTTAGAAAATTGCAGAATAATATATTGTAGCGTGCTTTATGTTCACATTTCGTATTCGTAAAATTCCTTTGACCTACAAATTTCTTTGGCATTGCTATAGTTCTCCATTTAAATTATCATACAGATCTAACGTTTTGTTTTCTTCCGTAGGTTGTTAACAAGGTGACCCACTTGGTTCAGCCATGTTTAGGCTTTTATGGGAGTGTATTCGATTTTTACCCAGGACTCAGGAGGATAAGTAATGAAGAAGACAAATAAAAAATAAAATACAAAAAATGCTTTAATATTACATTTCCATAATTTTAACCCGTAATAAGGCAGGGGGCTTAGTAATTTAACCATACCTACTGTCTTAATAAATATGGCACGCTGTAGTTTGTGTTCACTGGTAATTCAACTTCTTTTTAAAATAGGCTTTGAAACGTTGGCTCTTATCATTTTAAGTTCCTTACAAGAAAATTTTGTCATTTCTATGTTAGTTAAGAGAAAAGAAAAGTTTTTCGGTATTTACGTGTTTTTAAGAAAATCCTAGTTGTGACAGCCATATTAAACAAAATGGCGTACAAACATTACGGAGGTATATAATTTTTTTATTAGGAATTATTTTAAATAAATTAATTAAATAACAAAAAGGTTGTGGAAACCTGAAAACTTTATTTGACAATGACATAAGAGACTTTGACAGATTTGACAATAACGCATCTGTCGTAGTTTCGTTGGCCTCGAACTCCAATTACTGGTATACAAATTCTCAACACAACAGATTCCCAATAACACTGATTCCTAATATGCAATACTACAGATTTCTAATACTATAGATTCCCCACCCTTCTCAATAGACTATTCATGAATATATGATTAGCAAAATATGTAAACATTTGCACTTTATTGTCAATGTCATAAAAGTGTAAAATTTATTAAACCTAAAAATACCTGATTTTATTAAACCTAAAATAACAAAATAATTAGGAGTCTTCAAGGAGATATTCCAGAAATATTAAAAACCGGATTCTAGCCCTGGGTCAGCCAAGAAAGTGGTCTACCACTTTTCGTCTATATTACTTGACCAATAGTGTCGATAAGCGGCAGACCAATTTTCTTATTGACTGTGCCTAATAAAAACATTTGCCTAAACTAAAAAAACCGGCTAAGAGCATGTAGGGCCATGCTCAGTGTAGGGTTCTGTAGTTGTCTGACCATAACAGATACAAAGGGGAAAATATTTTTTATATCTTTTTTCTTATGTTCTGTTTTAAATTTGGCTTTTGGCAGAATTGCCATAGCGTTGCTTTAAAAAATGGTGGGAAACAGCAGGAGTATATCAAAAGAAAAACTTTGTTGTGCGTTTTGAGGATTGCAGTCACCATCATATAGTTGGTAGCATCCAAAGTGGTCAAATAGTTAGGTACACCATATAAATTATATTGTTATAAATATAGAAATCAAGACAGCAATAGTGTAATAAGTTTTGTTCTGGCCTTGAAAAAAAATATTTACTCGTACCTCTGTAGTAGTGTTGTAACAGATGGATGATTAATTGCAAAATTAAAGCTACAATTACATATTTTGAACTTGTATGTTTCTTTATAATAACTCCCCATGTTTTTATTTTAGTTTGGTAAAAGTTTCCGATTAGGTAATGCTTAATCCACTGACATAGAGGTTAAACATGGCTTTCAGCATCCAACTTGGGACGACTACAGTGATAATAGTTTCACGTGACTAATCTACAGAAAGTAGCATGTACGGTTAGTTACAACAAATTTTTATCGTTTTTGGTGCAATAAAAACCGTTTAACTTAAAACTTTTTTTATTTATTTTATTTTCAAGTTTTTAGTGCAATTGTAAAGTTCATTTCCGATTATACCTACTTATTCTAGATCAAAAATGTTGTTTGTAATATGCAATACAATTATGCATGCTAGCGTTTAACTCTCGCGCTTTAATCACGACACATATGTAAACGTAATGGACATTATTTTATGTGTAACGAGAGGGGAATCCCTGCTGAACAGATAGTTTTAGAAATCCGATGTGTCTCAAATGGACGTGTTATTCATACAATACCTTAGATGACAGAGATCTGACAATAAGGAATATATCAATCGATTTGTTGAGAAAATCTAGTTAACATTTTTATATTGTACACATTAAACAAGTCGAATTTTGAGACTATAAAATATAAACTTATACTGTCAGTCGACCAACCGGAGGACCGCATATCTGACGGAAAGTCCGACGCGAACCGAGGGCCAAAAGGGTCAATCCAAGCAGTCTATTAACCGGCCCGCCCCACGCGAACCACTCACGCTGTGAGTCTATCAGCCGGAGGGCCGGAGGGTCGCAGGCCCGACGACTCGCTCTACGTGACCCACTCACGCTGTCACTCTATCAGTTGGAGGTCCGCAGGCCCGACGGCTCGCCCTACGCGAACTACTCACTCTGTCAGTCTTTTAGACGGAGGGCCGCAGGCCCGACGGCTCGCCCTACTCGAACCCGTCGCCCCAGGGGTGAACTCACACTATCAACAAGCGGACCGCAGGTCCGGCGCCACGTCCTACGCGAACTACCCACACTGTCAGCGGTTATGGCACACTAATAGCGGTTATGGTAATATTGCAGTATCAGATTTGAGGATTTGGAAGTGAGGATTCAATATGTAGGTATGTTTTTACCCATTAGCTAAAGCATTACTTTAAATTCAACATTTCGTTAAACCTGGCGGTTATGGCAGGCAGTGGCACGTGTCTCAGCGGCAACAGGTTTCAGGAGTTGGAAGTCAGTATTAAATCCGTCTGTATCTTTTCGCCCAATATTCCGCAGGGTTTGAACACGAAAGTCTTTGATCAGTGTATGTTGCTATACGTTGTTGTTGATGACATACGGCACTAAACCGTGGTCGCTTACAATGGGCCTCATAAGAAGGCTCAATGTCACCCAAAGGGAAATGGAGAGGGCTATGCTAGGAGTCTCTTTGCGATATCGGATTAGAAATGAGACCAAAGTAACCGATATAGCTCTTCGCTAAACAGAAGGGGCGGGGCTCGTTGCGCGTGGAACCGATGGCCGTTGGGGCAGTAAGGTTCTCGAGTGGCGGTCACGTAATGGAAGGCGCACCGTGGGTAGGCCCCCACAAGGTGGACTCATGACCTGATGAAGGACGCTGGATGCGGGTGGCACAGGGCCGGTCCTTGTGGCAATCTTTGGGGGAGGCCTATATTCACCAGTGAACGTTTTTCGGCGGATATGATGATGATGATGATAATGAAATCCGTATGTTTCTACCAAATATCTAAAGCAGTACTTCAAAATATACATATCGATAGATCTAGCGGTTGTGGCAGGCAGTAACACTGGAATATTAGATTTGAGGAGTTGGACGTTAGTTTTAAATTCGCATGTTTGTACTTAATATCTAAAGAACTTCTTTAAAATCAAGATATCGATAAAAAATAAACATTGCGGTTATTGTGGGCAGTACTGCAGCATCAGGAGTGAGGAGTTGGAAGTCAAGGTCAGGCTGCCTGTTAGTATTTGATTATGCCAAACATGCTATACTATATATTTTCACGTGTCTAACACTCTAGGTTAAGGTAAGCAGTATGTCTGCAGCATCAGGCTTTGAGGATACAAGGATACAAATATTATAATATTGCATTGTCATGGGGACTTGATAAGAGTTCCAAATTTTATTGATTTCGGTGCAGTAGAAGTGGTCGAAAAATCGATCACAAGATTTTTGAAGCATCGACGACAGTTGATTGATACGCGGTGAAGTTAATAGAAACTGTCTAAAAATGTGTTAAAATGTGATTAGCAATCTGTAGACTTGAAAATCTGTAGAATCGGGAATATGTAGACATGGAAATCTGTATAACAATGACTGTGTTGACATGAAAATGTGTAGAATTGGGAATTGGGAATATGTAGACAAGGAAATCTGTATAGTAGGTAAAGAATGTGTTGACATGAAAATCTGTAGAATTGGGAATACGTAGATATTGTACAATTTGGAATTATGTAGACTTGGAAATCTGTAAAATTGGGAATCTGTACACTTAGGAGTGTGTAGACATGGAATTCTGTAAAATAGGGAATCTGTACACTTAGGAATGTGTAGACATGGAATTCTGTAGAATTGGGCATATGTAGACATGGAATTCTGTAAAAGAAATCTGTAGAATTGGGAACAATTCCTTTGGAATCAACATGTCGATTCAATATTACTGGAATTGTTGATCATACTTCTAGGTTACTTTTTAATTACCTACTTATAATGTTAGGACGTGCGAATTTTGAATATTATTGTCTCAAATATACAATTAAATACGGCTTCAAAGATTTCTACTGATTTGCATACATGGAATCCGAATGTAGGGTTCATTAGATTCAAGATGGCGGCACATTTTTTTGGAATTTTCGTCATTATACTCATCATCATCATCATCATCATCATCATCATCATCAGCTTATGGTAGTCCACTGCTGGACGTAGGCCTCTCCTATTAACTATGCGTCTAGACGAATTAGGACATTATACTCGATTTCGACTAATTCACATACGTGGAATCCGAATTTAGGGTCCATTTTAAGATTCAAGATGGCGGCACAATTTTTTCTTTTTTTGTCATTGTACTCGTTTTCGACTAATACACATACGTGGAACCCGAATATAGGGTCCACTTTAAGATCCAAGATGCTGGTAATTTCGACTAATTCACATACGTGGAACCCGAATTTAGAGTCCATTTGAAGATCCAAGATGACGACACAATTTTTTGCAATTTTCGTCATTTTTTATACTCGTTTTTGACTAATTCACGCACGTGGAATCCGAATATCTCATTTCCACTAGGTAGGGTACGTAGGAAATCTAGGATCTTGATTTGATCCTAAATTCGGGTACTTATGTAAATTAGTCTAAAAAACGACTACAATGACAAAAATTACAAAAGAAAGAAAAACACTGTACCGCCATCTTCGATCTTAGAATGGACCCGAAAATCGGTTTCCACGTATGCGAAGTAGTCAGAAACGAGTATAATGATTAAAATTGCAAAAAAAGTTGCCGCCATCTTGGATCTTAAAATGGACACGAAATTCGGATTCCACTTATGCGAATTAGTCGGAACCGAGTATAATGATGAAAATTGCTAAAAAAACGTTGCCGCCATCTTGGATCTTAGAATGGACCCGAAAATCGAATACCACGGATGTGAATTAGTCAGAAACGAGTATAATGATGAAAAATGTTCCGCCATCTTGGATCTTAAATATATACTACATTTTCAGAATACGTTTTTAACTATCATGAAAGTGCTAGGATGTCAGATGTCAACTAGAATGACATAAATCAAAAACAATTTTCTTCGAGTAACAGTAACAAAATTACGTTTTAACTGTTCTAAGTAATGCAGATTACTAAAGTACTTGATTACGTTGGATTCAATATTATAGTAACGGATTACAATACCGATCCCAAAGGAATGGATTACAGGCGTAACCGTTGTACAGCATTTAATGCTGAGCATTACAGTAATTTTGATTATAGTAGTAATTCATTACTGCGGAATCATCATTACTGGAATGTAACCCTGTAATTAATTCTAAAATGAATTGATTACGCCCAACTCTGCTGAACAGAAACAGGATAGATTGGGTTCAAAAATGACCATTTTCTCCCACCCTGTATGCTGTTTCCAAATCTGTAAACGCCAATCTTTACTAATTTAAAATCGAGGGAAAGTCTTTTAAAACTATTTTGCGTAGCTCCTCTGAATCTGGTAGTTGCCGTCACTGACCCAAAAATAATTTAAATCCGGTATACAATCTGTTACCGGCGTCCGGGCATTTATAAAAACCGGTAAT